>CM062819.1:696812974-697072974 GCA_031772625.1 Pinus tabuliformis
GAGACATTTCTTTGTTTTGAAATATTCTCATGTTTCTTTCTTTCCATATCATCCACATATTCAAACCCACCGCTAGACTCCAGGCTCTTCTAACCACCGGGATTGAGAGTTGACCTTGCCCCCATTGTTTAATGGTATCTTTAATGTTGTGAGGATCTTTGTTTGTCTTCCCAAAAAGTTTTTGATTTCTTCCCATTGCTGCTGAGTGAAAGGGCATGAGTTTAGAAGATGTTCTTGCATTTCTTGGTCTTGCTTACATAAGCAGCATCTGGGGGGTCCATGGAATCCATGCTTCTGAAGCTGATCCCATGTCAGAATGTGACCTTTACCTACTAACCATAAAAACAGTGTTACTTTTGGCCACCAGTTACTCTGCCATATTTGTTTCCATATGGGTGCATTTTCATCTTGCCCTTGCTGCGTGGTTAGATGGTAGGCTTCTTTGATCGTGAAGGTTCCCTTCATGGATTGACCCCATCTCAATATATCTGGACCTGTTCTGATAGTTATTCTCCTTGACTTCATTTCTCTTATATATAGCTCTCTTTGTTCAGTATCAATATGTCTATCCCACGCTTCCGGATTCTTCCAAGTTCTCCAGGTCTCCTCCTGGCTTTCTTCATTCTAGAACTCACTTACATAATTCAGTCCTTCCTCCTTTTCTCTCTGACATGTGTTTCTAAGGCCCTTCATCTCCTTCATTTTCTCTCTTTACTGCCAAGCTTCGTCCCAGAATTTGGCTGAATTTCCATTTCGGATTTCCCATAATGCATGTTTAGATATAATGTCTCTGTTTTGACTGGCCAGGTCCCATATTATGGAACCTCTTGGCGTTTCCTCAAGCCTTAGGATATCTTCAGGTGTTGTGGGCATGTTTTATTTTTGCATCTAGATTCTTTTCCATAGGTCTCCTCCTCCCCTCATCCATCTCCACCATAGCTTCGCCCCCATTACTTGGTTCAGGGTATAAGGATCTCTCAGGCCCAATCCCCCTTCTTCTTTATTGTTTGTCAAGCCCTTCCAAGATATCAAAGCCCATTTCCTTTGTTGCTTTGGCCCTCCCCAGATGAATTTTTTGAATATCTCCACCATTTTTGTGCATGCCCCTTTGGGTACAATCGTTGCCAAAAGAGGGTAGATGGGAATTGCTTGTAAGACTGATCTAAGAAGCACTGCTCTTCCTGCTATATTCAAAGTTCGAAAGGACCAGTTTGCCAGTCTATTCTTAAGTTTCTCAATGGTTTGTTGCCAATTCGCCATCTTTAAAGGATTTAGGGCTAGTTGGGTTCCTAAGTATTTTGTGGGTAAGTCCCTAGAGAGAAAGCCCAATATTCTAGTCAGGTAGGATTTGACATTACCCGGAGTATTGAAAAGGAATGTACAAGATTTCTCCTTGTTGATTTGAGTAGCTGAAGCTTCCATGAAGAGGTCAAGAATTCTTTTTACTCTTTTTACTTCTCTTAGGGAGACTACGCAGAAAAGCATAATATCATCTACAAATTGCTGGTGGGTAATCGGTAGGTTGTTTCCCCATAACCTCAACCCTTTGATTTTCCTTTCTCTCAGTTCTTTCTTGATATATCTTCCCAGTCCTTCTGCCGCAATGATGAACAGAAATGGGGACAGAGGATCCCCCTGCCTCAGCCCTCTTGTGGCATTGAAAGTTGAAGTTGGCGTTCTGTTCAAAAGAATGGAGAAATTTGGTGTGGAAATCATATCATACACCCACTTTATCCACCTATTGCAAAAACCGAATGCCGCTAATACCGATTTAAGGTATTCCCAGTTCAGACAGTCATATGCCTTTAAGAGATCCAGTTTGATCATCATGCCCGCTTCCTTCTTATATTTCAAGGAATGCACCACTTCTTGAGATACTACCAAGCCATCTAAGATTTGCCTTCCTTCCACAAACCTGTTCTATTCTGGAGAGATAATGCTTGACAGAATTGGCTTCAGTCTTTCAGCCATCAGAGTGGCAACAATCTTATAAATTACATTACAAAGAGCAATGGGTCTAAAACCCTGGGCAGTTTCAGATTTAGCAGTTTTAGGAATAAGAGACAAGAGGGTTGAGTTTAGACCAGGACATACCTTCTGATTTCTTCTCGACTCTTCTACCACCTCTAAAATGCCTTGCCCCAAGAATTTCCAGCCCGCTTGGTAGAATTCCACTATGAATCCATCTGGTCCTGGCGCTTTATTCTTCTTCATCCCTTTCATGATCTCTTCCACTTCCTCCAAGGTTGCAGCTCTCATAAGGGCTAGGTTCTGGTCTCTGGTGATCATACTTGGGATTTCATTGCAAATCCTTCCAATAGCTTCTCCTCTATTCGTTTGGGGTTCCATAAGGAGGTCTTTGAAGTGACCAACTAGAGTCTGCTCCATTTCCTCATGCTGGGTTAGGTGGATTCCATCTTCATTTTTGATGGAGAAAATTCTGTTTCTTTGTCGCTGCTGAATCATGGCTTGATGGAAGAATTTTGTATTCCTTTCTCCTTCTCTAAGCCAGTTCACTCTTGACTTTTGTTTCCATAGAATCTCCTCCTGTTTTCTTCATTCTTCAATTTGACTTATTAATATCCCTTCTTCTCGGGTTCTTTCCTCGCTTCTGCCTTCTGATATTATTTCTTGCTGCAGAATTCTCATTTTCTGGTCTAGAAGCTGTTGGTCTTTGAATATGTTCCCAAATTCTTCTCTGTTCCATTTTTTAATCTTCTCCTTGAGCTCCTTTAATTTTAATTGGAAGGTTTGCATTCTGCTTCTTCCCCTCTACTGGCTCTGATTCCACCACTCTTCCATTTTTGTCATGAACTTCTGATCTCTGAGCTAGAAGGCCTCGAACCTAAAAGGGCGTTTTTTTGGGCTAGCTTTAATGTCAATTTCTAGTTTGATTGGCCAATGATCTGAACCCATTCCTGGTAGGATCATTGTTTCAATAAATATATCCCTGTTTATTATTTGTTCAGATATTAAGAATCTGTCCAGTCTTGATGCAATTTGGTTTATACCTCCTCTTCTGTTATTCCATGTGTGAATCCCATTTATTGTGGGTATGTCCACCAGTC
Source organism: Pinus tabuliformis (assembly GCA_031772625.1). Lineage (NCBI taxonomy): Eukaryota > Viridiplantae > Streptophyta > Pinopsida > Pinales > Pinaceae > Pinus > Pinus tabuliformis. The sequence continues at coordinate 696,816,043 of CM062819.1, forward strand.
TTTGTTCCGTTATCATATCACCAAAGGCTTCCATATCCAGATCTGTTCTTCTCAGGCCTCCTCGTTTTTCCTCTAGGGATGTGATCATGTTGAAGTCACCTCCTACAATCCATGGTGAATCTGGGAATAAGCTTCAGATTGTTCCCACATTTTGAAGAAAGCTCCTACGTTCTCCCGTTAAATGGGGACCGTATACCCCAGTGAGAAGGACCCATTCCCGAGAACCTATATTCCTGAATTTTCCTGAAAGAATTCGAGGCACACTTACCCAATTTTCAAATTGAACTTCCTCTAGGTTCCAAAGAATTTCCAGGCCCCCTGCACTACCTATGGCATCCTGACCCATTATTTCATAATGGGGATTAAATTTACTCATTATCTCTTTCAATTTCTGTTCACTAATCTTTGTTTCTTGAATTATCATTATGTTGGGTTTATCTTTTTTCAACCTGTCTCTCAGATATCTCTGTTTCCCCTTACTATTCAGCCCTCTAATATTCCATGTTGTAATTATCATTTTAACAATTTGAGGGGTTGTTGGAATACCTTTGAAAGAGGTATGACTCTTCCTGAATTAACCAACATATCTCCAACCATTTGGATGGTCTCACTCATAGGTCTTCTTCCCCGTTTTCTTCCACCTTTTCCGGCATTACCCATTTCTGTGCCTTGGCCTCCTTGCGCTCCTAGCTGTTCTGGTTGGTTTGCTATGGCTACCCCTCCTTTCTCCTTATATTTTTGGAACATGTCCTTGTATAATTTCTTTTGTTCTTCCGGTATGAATCTTTCATCTAGATGCCTCCATTCATGCAAAAGTCTCTTCATTACTTGTTCCTCTTCACTCCCTTTGTCCTTTTGTGGATCTATCTCCATTTGGGTTTGGTCTTGGGGGGTTCCCATGCTTTCTCCTTCCTTCTCCTGTTCCAAATTTGTTTGCATTGTGTCTTTTCCTTTGTCCCCTTTTGAAGGTTCCGCTGGTTCTTCTTCACTGTCTTCCCTTTCTGTTTCCATTTCCTCTTCCTGTAGTACCCCGAACTTGTTTTGGTTTTCTCGGGTTACTGTTTTGACAAATGGTTTTAGAGGGAACGATCCTTTTTGAGATTTCCTTCTGGTAAGCACTTCTGTGAACCCTTCATCGTCCTCCTTGTTTTCCTCTGTCTCCTTCTTCTCTTCCTCTCCCTTTCCTGCTACTGCTCCAGATGCATTCAAAGGACATTGTTTGAAGAGATGGCCATATTCATGGCATCTTCTATAATGGAATGGGATATGCTCATAATCCACTGGTTGTTGCCAGACCTCATCATGGTATTCTACTTCGATATATTCCGAAAGTAGATCTGTGATATTCATGTATACACAGATCCTAGCATAGGACGTATATCTTCCTCTTTTAGTGGTCTCATCTATTTTAACAAATGTCTCGATTGTGTTTCCTATTCCTTCCAGAATCTCTGGATCCCATAACTAGATTGGGAGTCCGAATAGTCCGACCCAGATCGGTGCCACTAGCATTTTTTCTTTGTCTGGGTTGTAGCATTCCTCCCAGTGCCTCATAAATAGACCAGCGTTGTTCAGGAAGTAGGGTCCTCCCTCAAAAATCCTCTCCTTATCTTCTAGGTTAGCGAAAATGACCATGAAAAAACCCTTTGCCCCTAGTTTTAGGTCTATGTGTCCCTTGGGCTTCCATCTCTGTTGTATCCATTTGGCCAGATCCTTCTCAGACGGCCAGGTCCCCACAAACTTACAAATCAGAGCATGATCTTTCATGTATCCTCTATACTCTTCAAGTTTGTTGTTAGGGATTATAAACCTAGGTTTTTTCGTTGCTCTAGGTAGGCATCTGCTTCCCAACCTGCTTGCTAGCGAGCCCCCATGACCGGGATGTCCTTGTTGCTTTTTCCGGTACCTCCATACGCCCCATTTCTGCTTGTCTCACCTGCTGCTACATTTTTATAGGAGGGGATCTCTCCCCTCCCGTCCCCGTCTGCCATTTCTCTATCAATCCCGCCTACCTTCTATCCCCCGTCCTCCACTCGTCTCTGCACTCTTCACTTCTCTGATCAGGTGCGGGTGGTTGCAGGCTTCCCCTGCTCCCTATACCAGGTTCAGGTCTGCCAAAGGCAGCTCGTTCCAGAACCCTAACCCTACTCGATTTCCTTCATCGCTTTCTCCGCTCCCTACAATAACCGACTTAGAATTCGAAGATCCATTTAAAATGTTATTCTTAGAATATAAAAATATAAAATTTAAATTTAAAATTTAGAATATACAAATATAAATGATGGTGATAATAATAATGATATATTTAAGTGATGGTTGTAATTTACCCAACCTCCTTTATAGCATATTTATAGCATATTAAGGTTATGGGGTATCTAATTTCTAACTATCTAATATCATAATGAGAATATGGGGTATCAAACTTCTACCAATCTAATTTCATTTGAAATTGTGTTTTGTGATGGTTATCACCTTCTACTTGTTGCGAGGTTTATAGCAATATTTTTTTTATTAAAAATAAATCCAAATCATCCAGATATGATCCTTTGAAGATTTTCATGGTGGCACCAAGAATTAATCACCTTACATTTAATTTAAACAAGACTTTGATTGAAAACTTAATATATTTAATATTATATACTCATATCCACATGCACAATTTATAAAGTTCCATGGTTTCATTGGTGAGATCCAAAACAATCCAAAACTTACCAATGTAAAATATTTCACCATGGATGTCATCAATCTCCTAATTCTTTATTAACCCTTGATGAGGTCATTGGCCGTCAATTGAATTTGATAAAGATACTATAACCAAATCGAATTTAAGAAGAGCACACTTCTCATTGTTCACAGTTTAGGTAAAAATATGCTCAAAAATCACCTTCTTCTTCATACAAGAGAAATTCATGAATGTAAGTCACTATATGCATATAAATATTCTCATATAAGTAATACATTAAAGAATATTTTTCTTGAGGAAATGATTATTGCTAGAATTTTAAAGGTACAACATGCTCAAAGGTGGTATCCAGGAAATGATTATTACCAGAATTTTGAAGAGTACAACATGCTCAAAGGTGGTAGAGCCTCCGCGGGGTGACTCAGGATAACATGTTTGATGGGGGAAATTGTTAACATAGTCGACATGGCAGGAGCTACCAAATACTAGACAGGTATAGGTAAAGAAATATTTGGCAAGGTGATGGTTTCCATTACTTACGGAGATACGTAACTAGGTGGGGTGTATAGGAAAGGAGTTTGCTATGATAGTTGTTGTATCTATTTCTTGAAGGTAGTTTATTGGCTAGAAACTGCACTAAGAAACCAAATCAACCACTTTATGTCCAAGTTGGCCCTTGAACCACAGGGGTCTCCCTCAAGTGTTACGAGGCTTTAATGTTGTTCATTGTCACTAAACAATAGTCGATGAAGCACAATTGCCAAATATAGGGGTTTTTGGATGGTGGTTGTTGATGAGTCACAAATCCCTGTTTAATAGATTAAGTCCCCTCTTTCAGAGTCCTGCTTAAAGTGCCAACATTCAACATGACAGAATAACATAGCTTGAAATATGAGGACGAAAGACATAAAGAGATATTAGGAAGCATAAACATTCACATTGAATATCAATAATACCTAATAAGAACATAAGTGTATAGAAGAATATCTATAGTGAAACATCAATATATATATGAATTGAATAGAAACAACAATCTAATGATGTAGAGGGATCAACAACGACACACTATCACCTTGATCTACTCAGTAAAGAACACAAATTTGCAGTGGGATGTCTGGGAGGTTGACACTCAACCCAGCCTTTCCTAGATATCTATACCACAGATGTATGCAGAAATAAAGATTAAGTAATCACTAGAAAGCACTCACACAACAAAAAAATATGTCAGAGGCTAAAGCTAGAAGTCCTTGATTTAAAAATATTTAATATAAATATTTACTAAAATACCAGGTTTTGGCCTAAAAGCCAACCATAAAAAATGAAAGATTATATAAAAAAATTACAATAACAAACTATGTCTAGCTTTCTGGAATAAAATCCTAATAATTAACTAACAATAAAGATAATCTTGAATGAATAAAATATATCTGGAACATATTGCAAGGTGTTCTGAATGATTGAAGATGGAGTCAAATCCCTTTGAAATAGGAATGTTTTGCCACTTATCTTCTCTAGATGCTTTTGACTACTAAAGAATTGCTTGAGAATCTGATTTTGTTCCTTGAAATTTGCAAATAATCTCCAACTGCTCATTTTTTGTTGTTAGGTGTCTTTTGACTGATGATTCATCCCTCTGAATATGGGATATGACAAAAGCCCAACTGTCGATTTTGTGCCTTGGAATGTTTTTGAATTCTTTTCTAAATTTTTTAACTTCCATCGGATATTTTATTGCCATCTACTCTTTCAAATTTCATTTGCATCCTTTAAATCTGGGATTTGACCTTCTGTTTAATGATATACTACCAACTAGAAATTTGAAGTGATCTTCGACATATTGAATTTCCTTCATAATTAGATTATGTATCTTGAGATTAGGGATATATACTCCAAAAAAATCATTATACTTTTCCACAAAATATAGAATGAAACTCGGGCCTCAAAATCCAAATAGATTCTTTGATTGTTGATCCTCGTCTTTAAAATTTAAATTTGCTGAAGTTGCTCCCTAAGAATTTTTCGACTGCCCATAAATATGGAAATGAACCTTTGATTTCCAAGTGCTTTTCCAAGTAATCAGTTTACACAACAACATGTATCCTTTGTCTTTAATCCATAAGATTCTATTTGTTGCAATGATTGAATTAACTGGATAAGATACTAAAAACCATCAAAGTAGTCATAATTTTTTGTGTGTAGAAACTTTCATTTGTTGAATTTCTTGTGGAGGATAGGAAGAAGGTCCAAGCTTATCCACTTGAAAACTAATTTCTTGATAGAGCTCTGATATTTTCCAAGAGGGTGTAAATGTATCAATAATGATGTATAGAAGTAGTTTCAAATCTTTGAGAATGGAACAAATGAAGCCCTTAATTGATTTTTCAATTTTAATATCTTTTGATGATAATTTTTCAACAATCTCAAGGCTACATGGTGATTATGCATCTAATCATCAATTTCCACAATAATCCTCATTTTACCAGTGTCTTCAATGATACCTCTCCCTAAAAGTTTGCCATATGTCCATTAGCTCTCAGCTTAGCCATGTTGTATTACCCTCAAGTTTAACTTATGTATCTGCTCCAACATTAACAATAACCACTTCTCCTAAGAGGTTTATAATTATCTGTGACAATTTTTCCATTTCATAGACAAAATCTATATCAGCTGGTTTTTTATTTTTATTCTTGAAAGTCTTGCTTGAATGTTATCTTGTTATGACGTCTTTAATCTAGTCTTGACACGGTCATTCCCTATTAAAAAATCCTTTAAAGGATATAATCAATGCAAGTAGAGGAATATTAGACCTATAGTCACTCTTCCATGCTTCTATTCTTTGCATATCCAATTATAGATCTAGTTCCTGAAGCCAACATCACTTATGAGGTGAAAAAGTTAAAATAATTTTAAGAAAATTATCAAAATGCTCCTTTTATGTACGCAAAACATGTGTATTCCCTACGGGTTTTTTATTTTCACTTTATGCACCAGTTGCATCTTCAAATTTTGTATGAAGATATGCAAAGACCAAAGAAACACGAGGGGTTTACAAAGGGATTTCTAAATTCATGTGTTCGTGTGGAAAATGTTACATTGGAGAGACAGGAAAATCCTTCCGAATTAGGCTAAAAGAACATGGCACTAACATAAAAAAAATGATAGAACTCGGTCTTTAGCATTTGCAGAAAACTCATCTAAGACATGTCACCATATTTGCCTTGAAGACACCTTGATAACCGCTAAATAAAATCATTTGTATAAGCGAAAGGTACGTGAAGCCCTAGAAATTATTAAGCACCCTGACAATCTTAATAGAGATGGTGGTATGGAAGTAAATAGTAGTTGTATCCCCTTACTCTCACAAGGCCCCTAACCTTACTTCCTTAACTAGTCTCTTCCCTTGTCCTCCTTACCCTATTTAAACTCTCCTTCCTCCCCTCTCCCTCATATTCATTTCCTCCTCTAAACCTTAGCACTACATCACCCTTATCCTATTTCCTTCCATATCTTCCTTATTATTACCTTGAGTAATTTAACAACTATAATTTTACAACTATAAAACCATATTTAGTTTAACTAATAATAATAACAAATATTAATATCGCATTATCACATGATACAAATTTAAAAGTTATAATCAATTAATAATATTTATAATAACTACTAACTTTATTCATTTAAATTAATAATTATAATGCATTAAATAACAATCATATTTATTTTAATTTAATTATTATAACAGATCAATAATTTTTATAAATATTATCTTTATTAATTATAATAACAATTATTAATATAACTAAACACATATATATATGTGATAACTAGTCTCCATTTTAATTAATTTGTCTTGATAATAAAAAATTTCAGGGTTGATGAGTCAGCTTATTCACATCCTCGCTCCCATATTTATTACCCTGCATTCATGCTCTTCTCTTTGGCTTTTGTCCTGAAGATGAGTCTTGTTACAGAATCGAAATGTAGACACACAAATGAAGATTGTGGATCAAATTCTAATTCTACATTCTCAAGACATCTAGACCATCAACAAAAATAACCTTATTCAATGTTGTACCTAGCTCCAAAGAAGAGATATAGGTAAAAACTTCATTAACCACCTTTCCAATGTTATCCGAGGAAAAAAGGAAATCGTTGTCATATTTCTAACTCTTCATAGCTCTCATAGTATTTTTGCATCACCACGAAGTATGTTATCCTAAATGACAACACCCATGGCTATGGCCTTAAGGAATTATAACTATGAAACAGATACATCTTACTTAAATTCTTCATTGACTCATAGATGTAGCTCTTTTCATAATCCAACAATATTAAAACTTAGATGAGCTTCAAAAATAGACCACGATACCCTCTGTTTCTCCAATGGTCATCATGGAATGTTTTCCAACTTTACTTTTTGGATTGCAAGTTGCTCATTCTGGCTAAGACCATAATTTCTTCTCACTTGAATATTGCTATAAATTGTGGTAAACGCTCATCCTTTTCTAGTTTGTAAGCTTTACGTGTTGCCTTTGATTCTGCAGACATTATCACAAACTTGACACCATTTCCACTTTAATCTAGACCAATAACATGTAGGGATATGATAAGTATTAGCTCTTTATTGACAATTTTTTGTTTGGACCAAACATACTCACTCATTGGAAAATATTCATATCTAAATATACCAATATAGGGTTCTTTACCTTTTCTTTTAGTTCGAAATACACAAACAAATACACTCAATTTTTTGAAAAGCTTGATTGTCTTGAAATTTCTTGCTTTCTGAATGTAGTGACACAATTTTCCAACTTGTGGCCTTCACGTTACAAATATTGTAAATCCAAGGAGGGTGAATGGACAAACCAACACTCAAATCAATATCAACATTCTAACTTGCATTAAATTGAATCTCCAAAGATGTGAAAGCTTTTTTGATAGTTTTCTCTGCATTAGCACCTTCAGGAAATGGGCGCAGTTCCATTGGAAGACTTCCTTGACCTTTTCCATCATTTTGCATTGACACAAACACATAAACATGGGTACCAGTGCTCTCACCATAAAAATATATAGAAAAATGTGATGCCTTTGTACTCCAAATATTGTTAAATAAACTCCAATGTCTTCCATTTGAATAAATCGGCTCGAACTATACATGATTGAACCTCATTTTATCTGTGTTAGGATAAGTATTCTCTCAATGAAACGTTGCATCAACTCCTTTCTATATGTCGAAATGTGAGAAATGCTTCATATACTAGGTTTGTTATTTCATCCTAGTTCCCTTACATTATATTCACACATGTCCTAACGTTGAAACCACAAATGGTATCATAGGGGGTTATGGGTGGTATTTGGTTTTGATGAGGAGGGCCCTGCAATTCTTCTGGAGTTTCCACATTACCAAGGTTGTTTTGTCAAACAACAAATAATTGAACCCCCCCTTGCGTTAAATGTTGGATGACCTAGGGGATACGGAATTGAACCTTAGTCGGTGACTTGTGAACGCCATTACTCATCATTAAAAATCGCAAGGCCTTTTCCCTGTGTGCTTCTGTCATTGATATTACCCTTGCAATGTGATTTTGACACCTGGCATATTTGGATGTCATCAGGTTGATTGATAAATGACTGCATAGAAGCTTGGTTCTCATATATGTGTGTGTGTGTGTGTGTGTGTGTTTGGTCATGGGAAATTATCCCACATCGATTGGGTGGAGGAGTCTCATGGTGTTTATATACACCATATTAGCCCCCTCTCTTGTGGCTTGGAGCTTAATGTATTGCACTTATTCTAATCTTAACCCACTTATTCTAATCTGGTTAAGATTAGAATAAGGCTTAAAGAGCCTTCATTTTTTAATAAGAACTTGTTATAAATAATAAACAATATTTAATTAATAATTTCAAAATATTTTATAAAATATAAAATATTTATAAAATTGTTATATAAATATAAATTATTTATAATAATAAAAATTAAAAAGGTGAAAGGATATTTGAATATCATGAGAGAAAAGGAGAAAATCAACAAATCTTGATAAAGGGATGAAATATGTAATGAGAAAAATTATGAGAAAGAGCCACATGACCAAAAATTTAACTCGGTCATTCTAACAAGAATATGTTACAATGTAGGCTCCAATTGCGGATTGCTTCACCCCATGGGATGCAAAGAACTTGTAGACCAGGTGCCTTGAATCCTTTGGGCATGGAGTCATATGACGTAAACCAGTCCCTTTAGTCAATTTTTTCTTTACTTGTAACTTGCAATATATGACTTGAAACCTGTAACCTACTTTTATATGAAATTATTCCTGTTCATCAATGAACCATAGTGCAAATAGCCACCTACAGGAAATGAAAATAAATCATGGCAGTGCCTAACCCATTGGGCTATGGAGTCATATCAATCCCCAATAATGAATTCAACCCTTTCATTATCCTACAACTTATTATACTCAAACTAAAGGAATCCACACATTGCAAACTAAAATTGTTGAAATCAAATCAAAACAACCTGATCTATTGCACACTAACTACTCAAACACAATCTTATTCAAACACACACCCCTACTTATTGATATGAAATTATGCATTGTTAAGTGTAGTCATACTTTCAGTGTAACCAAGTGAGGAGTGGGTTATCTGACAGAACACTTTGCATGCAACTGAAAAATTGAAAAGTATATACAAGATAAAACTCAAATTCAGTAGGCAACTTATAGTTACAGGTGAAAATCAATAAGTTGTTGAAATATATTTCATTCAAGAACGAGATTTATGATCATTGTTGAGAGGAAGAAAGATATATTGTTGTATGTCATCATCATAACAACGAATGCACTTTTAATTTCGAACCAATGGAATATGAAACCCATGGAATTTCCAAATAAAAACAAAGTGGAGCTATTGCGTGAAAGAAATGTAACCAATATCAAATGTCTAATCCTTGTTCACCATAAAAAAATAGATCTAATCTTTTATCGTTCTCCTAGGGGAAATATTTCTTCATTAATGCACTCCCTGGCAACGACGCCAAATGTTGTATCTTTTTATTGAAGGAATTTTATTGGTTGGAAATTGTGCCAAGAAACCAACTCAACACTTTAGGTCCAAGTTGTCCCTTGAAACAAAGGGGTATCCCTCATGTGTCACAAGGCTTTAATGTCGTTAATTGTCACTAAAAAATAGCCTATGAAGCACAATGGCCAGATCTAGGGGTTTTTGAATGGTGGTTGCTAATGAGTCACAAATAACTGCTTAATAGATAAAGCCCTCTCTTTCATAGGCCTGATCAAACTACCAACATTCAACATGATAGAATAACATAGCTTTAAATTTGAGGATGGAATACATAAAGAGATATTAGGAAGCATAAACATTCATACTGAATATTGATAATACCTAATAAGAACAGAAGCATATAGAAGAAACTCTATAATGAAACATCAATACATATATGAATTGAATAGAAGCAACAATCTAATGAAGCAAAGGGATCAATAGTGACACATTGTCACCTTGATCTACTGTGTACAAAACATAACTTTGCAGTGGGATGTCAAGGATGTTGACCCTCAACCCAACCTTTCCCATATATCTATACAACCACAGATGTATGCAGAAGTAAAGATTATGTAATAACTAGAAAGCACCCACAAAACAACAAAATTTGTAAGAGGCTAAAGCCAGAAGCCCTTTATTTAAAAAACTATAACATCAATATTTACAAAAATATCAAGGTTTTGGCACAAATTCCAACCCTTTTACAATAAAAAAAATAAAGATTATTGAGAAAATTACAATGGCAAACTATGTCTAGCTTTCCGGAATAAAATCATAATAATTAACTAACAATAAAGATAATATCAAATGAATAAAATAAATCTGGAACATATTGCAAGATGTTTCGAATGATGGAAGATTGAGTCAAATCCCTTTCAAACAGAAATGTTATGAAACTTGTCTTCTCTAGATGCTTTTTACTGCTAAAGAACTGCCTGAGAATTTTATTTTGTTCCTTGAAATATGCAAACAATCTCCAACTACTAATTTTTTGTTGCTAGGTGTCTTTTGAATGATGATTCATCTCTTTGAATCTAGAATTTGAAAAATTCCCAACTTTTGATTATGTTCCTTGGAATGTTATTGAATGCTCTTATGAAAATTTTAACTTCCATCAAATCTTTTATTTCCATCTACTCTTTCAAAATGGCATATGCATCCTTTAAATCTGGGATTTGACCTTTTGTTTGATGATATACTACCAACTAGAAATTTGAAGTGATATTTGACATTTTTTTTGAAGAATCTAGGGCATTTGGGTTATAGTGAGATTCTTCTGATGATGATAAAAATTTGTGAAGTACTTTTTACTTTTCTTTTTAGCACAATCTTCTCTTATATTTATTAGTGTGTGTTCTCTTACCTCATCAAACTGTTACCAAAACAAAAGAGACAAGAACACAAGATGTTGGTTCTCAGCCAGAGAAAAACTTCTCTCTCCTAGAGAGGAAAACCCTTCTGTAAATTTCTCTAATTGAAGCTTCAACTGACAAATTCCAAACCCTAGAACCTTGACCAGTAGATCCTCCAAGCACAAGACGTAGTCTCTATTCATTTTTTTCTTCAATCAATGCCTTCTTTTGCTTTGTACCTTCATCTCTTCCTTCACACTTCTATCAGCAACTAACAACTCTTTTTCCGGCAATTGCAGGAACTCTAGGCCTCCTTAGGGACCTCTTCTTTGGTGCCTTCCTTTCCTTTGCTTGGAAATCTTTCTTCTTCTTGATATTTCAACTAGATAGTGAGCCTCTTCTTCTGGTGTATCTCTAAGTTTAGAGGTTGATCCTCTTAACCCTAGTGCAGGTCTGATTTCTTCGCATGTGTGGCTGATCTAGGGCTTGAAATAACCCTTTTTACTTTCTCCCTTCCTTTGCTAGATGTGGGACCTCCTTTGCTTGAGATGGAGGCTTATTTGGAGTCACTTCTTAGCCCAATCGAACTATATTATGTTGTTTCCCTTGTGGATCTGATGTGACTGCAAAACTGCCCTCCTTTCTTCGCACGTGTGAAAAACTTAGGTCCAAAAACAATCCTCCCAAACTTAGTTTCTCTTTCCTCTTCTTTGTTTCCCTAGAATCACTTCAGTGCTCCTTTTTCACACATCTTTTTTGTCTTTCCTTGCTCACTAATTTCATAGATGATTGATGGTCTAGTTGTGAGGTTGAATGGCCCTATATATAGGAGTATGTCCCTCCTATTGGTCTGACTTGAGCTAGTGAGGCTGACTTGACTTTAGGTGGACTAAAAATTCATTTCTTTGAGCCGACTTGAAGAGGAGACTTGTCTTTTATTTGAGGATCTCTTTTGACGTTTTTCTTTGATTCTAATACATATATTTACATAGTGTAACATGCCCATATGGGTCTTCAACGATTACATTGACTCTGACTTTCCTAGAAGCACTTCAAGATGTGCTTGACTTATCAAATGTACAAGAAACCGATTCTTGATAATGACAAAAATAATAATTCTTTTATTTTACAAGTACAAATATCAAAATTACATTTATGAAGATCTAACCTAGTTACACTTTCTTCAACACTACCTCTTAACTAGGGAGGTATTCATAAAGCATTACAAGGTGTTTGGAAATTTTTAATCTGAAGAATTCACATAAGAGAAATCGGATTGGAAATCCATCTATTATGGCATCATAGTACCCAACATTGTTTCCACAACAAGGCCTTGGCCAACAGCTCTATATCTCAATAGATCAAAGCAAAATGTTGGCGAGACCAATGATTATAGACACCTTCATCATTGTCTCTCAAGGTACATACCAACCCGGGTGTTCACTGAGTATGACCTTCTAGGACTATTCTTATTTTGGGTTCCCAACCCTCAAAGAATATTTTTCCTCTTCCCTACAATTATCTTTGATGCCCTACACATCCTCAAAGAGCATCGAATGTCAGATGATTACCCAATCCTCCATTCTTTCTTCCCAGGTGAAGACAAGAATGTTGTGTCTATCTCTCCCTCTCAACTAGGGAATAGATTCTCATTCCTGTCAATGAATGTACCCAAGCTCCCTCTGACCAGGAACTTTCCTAAGCTCTCTCTTAATTAGGGACTTGTTAGAGCTCCCTCTCAACCAGGGACTCTTGTTTTCATCAGCAACTTTTTTTGTGTGGGTCCTTCAGCTGCTTGATCACTTTCTTTCCTTGATGTCATGAAATTCAGTCGATCTTCTTCTTTGTAGGGCATCAGCGATGCATCACTTTCCTTCTTATTTCGTAGTGTCATTCCTTTTTCCATGTAAAGTGCCATTCTTGGTACATATCTAGAACCTCCGTCATATGGCTACTTCTTTCTTATCATGTTTCTTTTGGGATTTTCCATCCACCACATGAATGTTAGTTTTACGTGTAATTACAACTCTTGTTCTAGTAGCCCTACACAATCCCATCTATATATTACTCAAGAAAAATCAAAATATAAAATTAAACCAAATAGTACCTTACGAGATGGATTTCCATCATTACATATTGTTGGCTTGAATCATCAACATCCTGCATTTTTCACATCTCTAAGGCCTTTCTAGTTGTTGAGGGTCCTATGGTCTTTTTCTTCCTTTGTTAGAATTCTTGTGCCTTCTTCCCGGAGATGTCTTCAAAAAATCTGTCGGATGTTGATTCCTAGTGTCCATGGTGTTATTTTATCCCTGATCTCTTTATATGATATGCTTATTTAGAGATTTTATTTGTCAACCACCTCATACTCCATGTGAGGAAATTTCTCATGTTGACCTTTATTAGTGCGTGAACCATGTCTTTGAGGATTTTCTTCAATGAAAGTGATCTACCCTGTCCTTGACCATGCAACCAGAGCAATTCTCCATGCTCATTGATACAAATGATGACATGATTTTAATTGAAAACATAGATGCATACATACCTCATCTTAGTTCTTTTCTTTGATCATTTGTGCTTCCTTTGACATCTTCCTGGATTGATAATACCTCAATCTCCTTTACTTTTCTACATCTTTCCTTGCCTACATATCATCCTTGCTTGAATCCCCATAAGTGGAATTCCTATCAAGACATCTTCTTGTCCTGAAAGTCACGAACCCTCTATTGAATATTCTACCAGAGGATACTTGTAGTCCTCATCCTGTAAATGCTCATTTCTGCTAATGATAGTGGCCTTCTAAGATTATTCTTCTTGATCATGATCATCTCATTTATGTATTGATGAGCTCATCTAATGGTTACATCCTTTCTAAATGAATACCTTGAGCTATCTCTACATAATGCTCCTATATTCCTGAAGATGCCATTCTCATAAATCATGCATTCTATCCTATTGCTACATGTTCCTATGATACTCAAAACTTTAAGGAAGACTTATGTGAAAAAGTTGATCTCAATCATAGTAGAGATCCGGAGGGTTCTCCTTCTTATGCTTATTATCTTCTTCTTTCACTTCTTGGGTAATGTGGGCTTCTTCATGTTTCCTCTTATTCTTTTCCTTCTTGAACCTAGGACAATCCCTCTTAAAGTGTCCATATTCTTGGCAACAAAAGCATTAGACTTTGGACATATCTCTTTTACCATTTCTTTGTGGACCAAACTTACAAATTTTTTTATTTCTTTTAGCCATAGGAGCAAATTTCTGCTCCTTTGATCCCACATCATCTGTGGCTTTGAGTCTAGTCTCCTCAATTTTTCATAAATACCATAGTTCATTCAACGAGGTAGCTTTCTTCTTGGCATATATACTTGATGTGAAGTTGCCCCATTCCTTAAGTAATGCATTGAGCACCACAATTGTCATCTCTTTGTCTGATATAACTTCTCCCAGTTCTTGTAGTTGGTCTCTCATCTTAGATACCTTCATGAAGTAGGAAGATATTCCTTCCTCCTTGTATATTTTGTATAGTTCATTAGGAAATGATATCACTTCTCTAGTTGTACTAACTGAGAATAGCTCCACCAACTTATCATAGATTTCTTTATATGTTTCAAGTTTGGAAACATAAGGAATGAGAGGGTCCTTGATGGATTCTATCAAAATCCTTTGAGCCCTTGTTTCATCCTTATTATACTTTGCTATGGCTTGAGTTTGTTCCTTAGCAGGAATAGTGACACTCCCTTTGATGTAGTCCAGAAGTTCATTTTCTTTGAGAAGTAGATTAGCCATCTTTTTCCATGCAAGGAAATTAGCAATCCCAAACAATTTGTTGCTTCCTTGCAAAAAGATATTTTGATATTTTCAGAAGAGGACATAAAAATACTTACTTGAGACTGTTAGTGAATGAGGATATATTTCTTCTTCCTTGATGAATGAAGCCTCAACTTCTTGGATCTTGGAGTTCTTCAAGATGCTTCCTTCAAGGTGCCTTATGAGAGACTTGCTTGATGGTGAAAACTTCTCAATATGTAGATCTGGAGATCTTCACTTGATGGGCCTGGATCTAAGTACCTTCCTTTGAAGATGATGAGTTTTTGATGTAAGCCCTTCTTGTATGAACCTTCTTGAAGATGCATTTAGATGGAAGGCTTTCTTTTGTTCCAAGAATGATAGTCCCTTTTGATGGATCTAGGAGAGAAGATAGTAATCCTTCTTGTCTTTGATGGATCTAGAACTCTTTCTTGTAGATCTGATGCTTCAACCTTTTTGTGCCCTTGCTTCTTGATCTTAATGCTTCAATCTTCTATGTGCTCTTGAGATGCCCTTCCTTGATGTGTCACCTTAGTTGTAATACCATGTTGAAGAATCTAGGGCATCTGGATTATAATGAGATTCTTCAAATGATGATCACAAATTGTGAAGTACTTTTTACTTTTCTTATTAGCACAATATTATCTTATAATTATTAGTGTGTGTTCTCTTACTTCATCAAACAGTTACCAAAACAAAAGAGACAAGAACAAAAGATGTTGGCTCTCAACAAGAGCAAAACCTCTCTCTCCTAGAGAGGAAAACCTTTCTACAAATTTGTCTTATTGAAGCTTCAATTAACAAATGACAAACCCTAGACCCTTGACCAGTAGATCTTGCAAGAACAAGACACAATCTCTCTTCCTTTTGTTCTTTAATCAATGCCTTCTTCTACTTTGTACCTTGATCTCTTCCTTCGCACTTCTTCCGGCAACTGACAACTCTTTTTCGAGCAACTGCAGAAACCCTAGGTCTCCTTAGAGACCTCTTCTTTGGCTCCTTCCTTTCCGTCACTTGTGATCTGAAAATGGGGCTCTTAGGCTTCTTGTCTAGCTTACAAGAACCCCTCCCACTTCCAAAGCTTGAATTTTCCCAAGTCTATTTGATTAACCAATGCGGAATTAAGAAATGCTTTAAAGTATAGACATATGCTTTTTTTTATTATTGGTTGTTATGTGCTTTTAAAATCTGTTGTGTATGTTGATATTCAAATGTGCTTGAACATATATATAAATGCATATAACAATGTGTAATGCAGCAGTAAAACAAACATATGAGACAAAAATGTAACATGGAGTTCACCCTGATATATTGGGCTACGTCTCCTTGAGCTCTAATCAACTCGATTAGGCTCTTTGGGATTATGGCTGAATTATTTTACAAGTCTGTGACTCAATTCCTTATGGTTTACAAATGAACCAATGGGCTCAGAATACCATCTTACCCCTGGCTGTCCTTTAGCTACAAATAGATATAAGCTTCTCTGGGCTAATTCTTTCTGTTAGTGCCTGAGCTCCTTTGAGCTTTTGGCTTTTCTGACTCCCTCAGAATTATTTATTGTCTCTAGACTCCTTCTTCTGTCTTCAACTCAAACAACGCCAGCAACAGCTTGATCATTTGGTCTCTTTGTTGTCTGATAATTCATTGAAGTATTTATGCACTGCCTCCAACCTCTGGTGGCTTCGTTCTATTAAGCGCCTTGGTTCTGCCTCTCCAACCTCTGGTCGCTATCTCCTATCAAGCGCTCTGGCACACCGAGCTTCCCAATGGGTTCCTCAGTGCTCCAACTCTTGTCATGCATTCACTTCACACTGTGGACTGCCCTCTTGGAAAATTCTCAGCGTCCAAGCCCCTCTGCACTTCTAGAGCTTCCTCTGCCTCTGCGCTGCCTACTTATACCTCTTAATCATGCTCTCAAACTCAGCCAACCCCTGCTTCTGTCATGGAACGACTTTTTAAGCCCATCGGCGCTTGTTTGTTCGTTTCAGCTCTCGGGCTCTCTGGCTCCCGGTCGTTGTCCCTTCACCTTCCTTCTGGGGTGTTTAACAATCATTGATAACGTCCCAAGGTATGGTGGCCATTTGTTTTGCATGGAAGGGCAATCGGCGCTTTAAATTCCTTAGTAACAGTCGTTCTCTGTTTACACAGAGAACACTGTGAAAACATGGGAAATCCGCATAAAACCCAATATATCGGACTTCAAACATTCATAATCCCACTTTATAGCGCCATCGGGTCCGCCTGGGGATCTCCATCGCATATCGAAATTATCCTGCTCCTTTGTATTTCACAATACAATAAAACATGCGGAAATACATATAAAACTACCTTTCCGCGGATTTGAAAATATATAAAATCTGGGTTATCGCCCCATCGGGTTCGGCTGATCACATATGGCATGTCGCTAGGCCTAGGGTCCTTCCCTTTTGGGATCGCCAACAGTGATCCGCCAATATCAACAATCGCAGTCGCAAGTCGCATCGGCCTTGGCCTTTGGTAAGTCCTCCCATGGATCTGTGCGATGCGATAAAGCGGCAATCACTTATCACAATCGCTGATGACCCAAGGTCCTTCCCTTTTAAATAATTGCGATGCAATATTTCTTCTCTTACCAATCAAACAAGGCCACGTGGCTCAATCCCGGCCTACCACGTGTCAACTGTGGATTGGCCTGTGAGCCTATACTAAAATCAAAATTTTCAATATAGTTCAAAATTTAATGAAATTTCCTCCTTTTCTAAGGACATTGGGCAATTTTCATTTTACAATAACTCCTTCATCTAGAGTCCGTTTTCGCCCATTCAAGTTGCGTTGGATTCAGAATGAGGAGATCTCTGCAATGAGACTATTTCCAGAAGAAACATTTGATTTTCATTTTCCTCTGATTTACAAAGGATTTGTGCCATTTGACCACTTTTACCTCTTGCATGAAGTCTTTTAGACTTAGAGGTTTATCCAGGATCCATTTTTGGATCACGCCTTCCCACTAAAAGAACTTTTGGTCTCCAAAAGACAGATATACTGATCTGAACAGTAAATGAGAGTGACTCACCCTCTTCTTTCAGCCTTGCCACACTTGCCTTTGCATAGTGCCTCTGAACCAAAGTTTCTGACCACTTCCCTTCTCTCGATGGGCTAGTCTTCCTGAGAAGAAATGTCTTCCTCCTTGCCTTCCTGCAGAACTTCTGTTGCACTGGTCATAGAAGGTGGTTTGAACTCCTTTCCCTTGATCATTGATCTAAGGTGGCTCAACAAATGTGAAGTACATCTACTCCACAAAACTTTCATTTGTACTTGTTTGACAAGCTGCAAAGAACAACTGTTAACAACAACAGGCATACAGACAACAACTGGATGGACTAAACTCCTGCTTCAACAAAAGAAATAGATTTTCACATCTTGTGAACATCTCCATGTCTTACATCTGCATACAAATGATGGACTAGATAACAAGCCCACAAAACATGCCTTTAAAGAAAATGACCCTTCAAGTCAAGCATGTAGAAAAAGACCATTAGGACTCTTTTTCAAAAGATGAAACACTTCATCCTTATCTCCATTTGGAGACCAAGTTAACTTTTCCCAAATCGAAATTACATGCATGTTTACAACAAAGCAATCAGCCCTTCAAGTCAATCACACACACATGTTCCGAAAACAAGGAAAACATCAACATCCCTGGTTCATGCACATCATCTCATGCATGCATTTCATCCTTCAACTTTCGCTTAAGCACATTGTACTTTCGAAGCTAAAATAAAATATAATGTTGCAGCAACAAAGTGAGCTTCCCACTCAACTTCTCCATTCACCTTCTTGGTAGAAACCTGCAACTTGCATTCAATTACCACAGAAATGCAAATAGATGCATCATATCCATAGGCATGCAAATTTTAATTAGATAAGAATTCTAACCATTTCTTACCAACATTTCAAATGTCCTTCTTTTATTTGCACATCAACATCTACATGTGGATCATCCTGAGACACATCATTCATGGAATCTTCCTTTCCATTTCTGCCATTCTCTCCTTCCACCTTTTCCTTCAACTTTTGTGGAAGCATTGCTGGATTTAGAGTCCAACACCTTTCAGCAAGATGCCCTTGCTAATGGCAGTAAGTGCAACACATGTGCATCCTCTTGATAGCATGATTTGTCTAGTCCAATGGACCTTTGGATTTTTACTTCTTTTCCTTCAAAAGCTTCCTACATGTGGCCATTCTCTTCCAACATCTAGAAACAACATGGTTATCCAAACCAAAAAAGGAACAAGCAACTCTTTTCCCATATCTATGTGGAAATTTAACATGCTTTGTAAAATCAAAAGGACTATGGTTAGAACCAGGTTTATACCTACCTCTTTCACCTTTATTGCCTTCATGAGGAGGTGAAGCAAATGAAGAAGTGGCTCCCTTTGGAATCCCATCAATCTCTTCAAGGCTGTTAGAGTTTCCACAACTCTCTAGTTCAAGAAAATGATGTTTCAAGCCATGGCATTCCTCCTGAACACAATCTTCACACTCTTGAGATAGAGGACCTGCAATGAAACTCCTTCTTGGAATGGTTTCAATGGCCTTCACAACAGCTTTGGAACTCTCTCCATAAGACTGTCCATAGCCGAGACCCAAATAATTAAGCCTTTCCTCAATCATGATTGGTTCAATGATACTTTGTGCATGCTTTCCCAAGCCCTTTCCTTCATAGCCCATCTTGGACATTAGCTTGGAACCTATGCCTTTATTATGTTTCTCAAAAGAACCAATACAAGCATTCTCAGAAGAATTTGAAGACAAACTGGAATGGCTTACCCCTTCTTCAAGCTGATACTTGACTAAGGCTTCTTTGGCAACAAAGAGTTGTGACTCCAACTCATGCATCCTTTTCAGGTTCATATTTTCAATATAAAGTTGCTCCTCCATTTCCTGCAATTTGTCAGCAAGCAACTGCTTCTCTTCCTTCATGGAATTCAGTTGCTTTCTAAGTATGTTGCTCTTCCTTCCATCCTCATACATTTCTCTCACCATATCCATCATGGTGGACAATTCTTGCTTCATGTCTTCATCAAAGAGTCTTGTGAAGAGAGCAGAATTTGAGGACCCACTTGTAGAGGTTGTCATTATGCCAATGAACAAAAAAACTTCAACAAGATAATTAAAGAGCTTATTCAGCAACCTTTTGCAACAAACCTCTTATGCTTCGAAGATTTCCTTGAGGTCCTTTGGGATAGAAGAATGCCTTCAGCCCTTCTCCTTCTTGTCCTTCCTGGATTGAGCTATCAATAGCTTTCCCTTCACCCCTGCAAACTCAAAAAATAGTCAGTCTGCAAAACAAGCATACAATCAGCCTCTTGCTGTTCAAACACCTTTCAGACAAGAAGTATTTGCTTTGTCAATCAAGAATTCTGATATAATCCTTCCTTGAAGGTGTGGTTAATCAATATTAAGCTCTGATACCACCTGATATAAAAATGGGGCTCTTAGGCTTCTTGTCTAGCTTACAAGAACCCCTCCCACTTCCAAAGCTTGAATTTTCCCAAGTCTATTTGATTAACCAATGCGGAATTAATAAATGGTTTAAAGTATAGGCATATGCTTGTTTTTATTGTTGGTTGTTATGTACTTTTAAAATCTATTGTGTATGCTGATATTCAAATGTGCTTGAACATATATATAAATGCATATAACAGTGTATAATGCAGCAGTAAAACAAACATATGAGACAACAATGTAATATGGAGTTCACCCTGATATCTTGGGCTACGTCTCCTTGAGCTCTAATCAACTCGATTAGGCTCTTTGGGATTATGGTTGAATTCTTTTACAAGTTCGCGACTCAACTCCATATGGTTTACAAATGAACCAATGGGCTCAGAATACCATCTTACCCCTGGCTGTCCTTTAGCTACAAACAGATCTAAGCTTCTCTGGACTAATTCTTTCTGTCAGTGCCTGAGCTCCTTTGAGCTTCTGGCTTCTTTGACTCCCTCAAAATTATTTACTATCTCTGGACTCCTTCTATCTTCAACTCAAACAACACCAGCAACAACTCGATCATTCAGTCTCTTTGTTGTCTGATACTTCACTGAAGTATTTATGCGCTGCCTCCAACCTCTGGTGGCTTTGCTCTATTAAGCGCTCTGGTTCTGCCTCTCCAACCTCTGGTGGCTATCTCCTATCAAGTGCTCTGGCACACCGAGCTTCCCAATGGGTTCCTCAGCGCTCCAACTCTGCTCACGCATTCACTTCACGCTGTGGACTGCCCTCTTGGAAAATTCTCAGCATCCAAGCCCCTCTGCACTTCTAGAGCTTCCTCTGCCTCCACGTGGTCTACTTATACCTCTTAATCGTGCTCTCAGACTCAGCCAAGCCCTGCTTCTGTCATGGAACAACTTTTTAATCCCATTGGTGCTTGTCCGTTTGTTTCAGCTCTCGGGCTCTCTGGCTCCTAGTCACTGTCCCTTCACCTTCCTTCTAGGGCATTTAATAGTCATTGATAATGTCCCAAGGTATGGTGGCCATTTGTTTTACACGGAAGGGCAATCGGCGCTTTAAATTCCTTAGTAACAGTCGTTCTTTGTTTACACAGAGAATGTCATGAAAACATGGGAAATCCACATAAAACCCATTATATTGGACTTCAAACATTCATAATCTCACTTTATAGCGCCATCGGGTCCACCTAGGGATCTCCATCGCATATCGCAATTGGCCTGCTCCTTTGTATTTCGCAATACAATAAAACATGCAAAAATACATATAAAACTGCCTTTCAGCGAATTTGAAAATATATAAAATCTGGGTTATCGCCCCATCGGGTCCTGTTGATCGCATATCACATGTCGCTAGGCTTGGGGTCCTTCCCTTTTGGGATCGCCAATAGAAATTCACCAATATCGACGATCGCAGTCGCAAGTGGCATCAGCCTCGGCCTTTGTTAAGTCCTCCCATGGATCTGTGCGATGCGATAAAGTGGCAATCGCTTATCATAATCATTGATGACCCAAGGTCCTTCCCTTTTAAATAATTGCGATGTGATATTTCCTCTTTGACCAATCAAACAAGGCCACGTGTCCCAATCCCAGCCTGCTACGTATTAGCTGTGGATTGGCCCGTGAGCCTATACTAAAATCAAAATTTTCAATATAGTTCAAAATTTAATGAAATTGCCTACTTTTCTAAGGACATTGGGCAATTTTCATTTTACAATAACTCCTTCATCTGGAGTCCGTTTTCGCCCATTCAAGTTGCATTGGATTCAAAATGAGGAGATATCTACAATGAGACTATTTCTAGAAGCAGCCTGTGATTTTCATTTTCCTATGATTTACAAAGGATTTGTGTCGTTTGGCACCTTTCACCTCTTGCATGAAGTCTTTTAGACTTAGAGGTTTATCCAGGATCCATTTTTGGATCAACTTGGAAATCTTTCTTCTTCTTGATATTTCGACTAGATAATGAGCCTCTTCTTCTGGTGTATCTTTGAGTTTAGAGGTTGATCCTCTTAACCCTAGTGCAGATCTGATTTCTTTGCACGTGTGGCTGATCTAGGGCTTGAGATAGCCCTTTTTACTTGCTCCCTTCCTTTGCTAGATGTGGGACCTCCTTCGCTTGATATGGAGGCTTATTTGGAGTCACTTCTTAGCCCAATCAAACTCTATTATGTTGCTGCCCTTGTGGATCTAATGTGGCTGCAAAACTACCCTCCTTTCTTCGCACGTGTGATAGAATTAGGCCCAAAAATAGTCCTCCCAAACTTGGTTTCTCTTTCCTCTTCTTCGCTGCCCTAGAATCACTTCAATGCTCCTTTTTCACACCTCTTTTTCATCCTTCCTTGCTCACTAATTTCAAAGATGATTGATGATCTAATTGTGAGGTCGAATGGCCCTATATATAGGAGTTTATCCCTCCTATTGGGCCAAGTTGAGCTAGTGAGGCTGACTTGGCTTTAGGTGCACTAAAAATTCATTTCTTTGAGATGAATTGAAGAGGAGACTTGTGTTTGCTTTGGAAGATCTCTTTTGCCATTTTTCTTTGACTCTAATACATAGATTTACATAATGTAACATGCCCATATGGATCTTCAACAATTACATTGACTCTTTGACTTTCCTAGAAGCACTTCAACATATGCTTGGCCTATCAAATGGGAAAAAAACCCATTCTTGATAATGACAAAAATAATAATTCTTTTCTTTTACAAGTACAAAGATCAAAATTGCATTAATGAAGACCGAACCTAGTTACACTTTCTTCAACAATCTTGACATTCCTTCATAATTGTATTTTGTGTCTTGAGATTATGGATATATACTCCAGTAGATGCATTATACTTTGCCACAAAATCTGGAATGAAAATTGAGCCTCAAAATATGGATAAGGTTCTTTGACTGTTGATCCTCCTCTGTCTAAAATATAAATATGTTGAAGTTGCTCACTAAGAATCTCTTAACTGCCCATAAATATGGAAATGAACCTTTTATTGCCAAGTGCTCTATTAACTATTCATTTTACAAAACAACATTTATCTCTTGACTTTAAACCATAAGCTTCTATTCATTGCAATGATTGAATTAACTGAGCAAGAGATTGAAAACCATCAAAGTAACCATAAAATTTTTGTGTGAAACTTTCATTTGTTTAATTTCTTATGGAGGACAGGAAGAAGGTCCAAGCTTATCCACTTGAAAACTAAATTCTTGGTTGATCTCTAATATTTTCCAAGAGGGTGTAGGTATACCAATAATGATGTATAGAATTTGTTTCAAATCTTTGAGAATGAAATAAATGAAGCCCTTAACCAATTTTTCAATTTTCATATCTTGTGATGGAAATTTGTCACCAATCTCAAGGCTACATGGTGATTCTGCATCTAATCATCAGTTGCCACAATAACCCTCATTTTACCTATGTCTTCAATGATACCTCTCCCTAAAAATTTGTCATATGTTAACTGGCTTTCAGCTCAACCCTATTGTATTATCCTCAAGTTTGGATTTTGTCTTTGCTTCAACATTAACAATAGCCACTTCTCCTAAGAGCTTTACAATTCTTTGTGACAATTTTTCCGTGCATGGACAAAATCTGTCTTAGCTAGCTTCTTTTTAATTTTTTCAATTCTTGCTTGAATGTTATCTTGCTATGATTTATCTTTAAGTTCTCTTGAATCTGGGCTTACAAGGCCATTCCCTATTGAATTGTTCTTTAAAGGATATAAATAGTGCAAGCAAAGGAAGATGAGACCTACAGTGACTCTTCCATGCTTTTGTTCTTTGCCTATCCAAACATAGATCTAGTTCTGGAAACCAACATCAATTATGAGAAGGAAAAGCCAAAATAATTTTAATAAATCTATCAACATCCTCCTTTTCTCTATGAAAAACATTTTTATTTCCTAAAGGTTTTTGCTTTGCACTTTATGCACCAATGGCATCTTTAAATTTGGTATGAAGATACACAAAGAACAAAGAAACCAAGAGAATAATCCTGTGAAAATAAATCAAAGTCATGCTTGTCCAAATCAAATGGAACAACTCCTTTGTTGACAATCCCATAATGACTATTGAGTTCAAGTTAACATCAATTTAAATGGCATCAATGAACTCTCGAAAATTATTTTAACACGCCGATAAGAATCAATTGTTGTCCTACACATCTTCTAGTTGTTCCTTGTTAAATGGTGACTACAGTGAATGACATCTAGACCACCAACAAAAATAGTGTTATTTATTTTTGTACTTTGGCTCCAAAGCATAGCTATAGATAAAAACTTCAATAACCCCCTTTCCAATTTTAATATCCAATGGGATAAAATGGCAATTGTTGTCATATTTCTAACTCTTCATAACTCTCATATTTTTTTTCATCACCACAAAGTATGATACCTTGAATGACAAAACCCATGACTACGACCTTAAGGAATTAGAACTATGAAATAGATACAACTTACTTTAATTCTTTATTGAGTCATAGATGCAACTATTTTTATACTCCAACAATATTAAAACTTAGATGAGCTTAAAAATAAACCACAAGACCCTCTTCTCTAATGGTCATCGTGCCATGTTTTCCAGCTTTACTTTTTGGATTGCAGGTTGCTTGTTTTGGCCAAGAACATCATTTCTTCTCACTTAACTGTTTCTACAAATTGTGATAAACGCTCATCCTTTTCCAGTTTGTAAGTTTTATGTGTTGCCTTTGATTTAACAGATATTATCACAGACTTGACAACATTTCCACTTTAGTATGGACCAATAACATGTAGGGATCTAATAAGTAATATTTCTCTATTGATATCTTTTTGTCTGGACCAAACATATTGGAAAATCTTCATGTCTAAATATGCCAATATAGGGTTCTTTACCTTTTCTTCTAATTCAAAATACACAAAGAATTACACTCAATTTTTTTGGAAAGCTTGATTATTTAGAATTTTCTTCCTTTCTGAATGTAGTGACAAAATTTTCCTACTTGTGGCCTTCACATTGCAAAGATTGTAAGCCCAGGGAGGGAAAATGGGCAGACCAACACTCAAATTGGTATCAGCATGCTGACTTGCATTAGATTGAGCATCCAAAGATGTGGAAGTTTTGTTTATATTTTCTTTGCATCAGTGCCTTTAGGAAATCGGCGCAGTGCCATGGAAAGACTTCCTTGACTTTTGCCATCATTCCGCTCCCACCATAAAAAAACTACAGAAAAAATGTGATGCCTTTGTACTCCAAATCTTGTTAAATAAACTCCAGTGTCTTCGATTTGAAGAAACTGGCTCAAACTATACAGGATTCAACGTCATTTTTTCTGCGCTACGATAAGTATTCAATTCAGTGAAACGTTGCATCATCTCCTTTCTATATGTCGAAACAAGACAAATTCTTCAGATACCAGGTGGAGGAGTCTCACCATATATTTTATGTAACGTAGTTAAGATTAGAATAATACTTTAAGAGTCTTATTTTTTAATAAGAAATTATTATAAATAATAAACCATATTTAATTAATAATTTCAAAATATTTTACAAAATATAAAATATTTAGAAAATTATTGTATAAATATAAATTATTTATAATAATAAAATTTAAAAAGGTGAGAGGATATTTGAAGATCATGAGAGGAAAAGGAGAAAAGAAGCATATCCTGATATGGGGATGAAATATGCAATGAGAAAAATAATGAGAAAGAGTCACAGGATCAAAACTATTTAACAAGGTCATTCTAACAAGAATACGTTACAACGTAGGTTCCAACTGGGGATTGCTTCCCCTGTGGGATGCAAAGAACTTTAGACTAGGTTCCTTGAATCCTTTATGCATATGATTCAAACCAATCCCTTTAGGCATTTCCGTATTTACTTGCAACTTGCAATTTGTGCCCTAGAAACTATTACATACTCTGTTATGAAATTATACTTTTTCATCAATAAACCATATTGCAAACAACCACCTACTGCAAATGAAAATAAATTATGGTAGTGCCTAACCCATTGGGTTATGGAGTCATATCAATCCCCAATATTGAATTCAACCCTTTCAATATCCTACAAATTATTCTACTCAAACTGAAGGAATCCACACACTCCAAACTGAAACTACTGAAAGAAAATCAAAACAACTTGATCTATTGCACACCAACTACTCAAACACAATCTTATTCAGATAGACACCCCTACTTATTGATCTAAAATTTTTCATTGTTAAGTGTAGTCATACTTCCAGTATAACCAAGTGAGGAGTGGGTTATCTGACAGACCACTTTGCATGCAACTGAAAACTTGAAAAGTATATACAAGATAAAAATCAAATTCCAAAGGCAACTTATACATGTAGGTGAAAATAAGTAAGTTGTTGAAACTTACTTTGTTCAAGAACTTAGAAAACTTCATCCACCACTGACATTTAAGATTTCTAATCATTGTTGAGAGGAAGAAAAATATATTGTTGAATTCCATCATCATAGCAACAGATGCACTTGTCATTTCGAACCAATGGAATTAGCAACCTACGGAATCACCAAATAAAAACAAAGTGGAGCCTCCAAGTGAAACAAATGTATCTAATATCAAATGCCTAGTCCTTGTTGACCATTAAAAAATAGACCTAATATTTTATCATTCTCCCATGGAAATATTTCTTTGTTACCGTGCTCCTCGACAACAGTGCTAAATGTTGCATCTTTTTCTTGAGGGCATTTTAATGGCTAGAATCTGCGCAAAGAAACCAAATCATCCACTTTAGGTCAAGGTCAGCCCTTGAAATAGATAGTCTCCCTCAAGTGTTACGAGGCTTTAATGTTATTCATTATCACTAAACAATAGCCTATGAATCATAATGGCTAGACCTAGGGATTTTTGGATGGTGGTTGCCAATGAGTCACAAATCCTTGCTTAATAGATAAATCCCTCTCTTTCACAGGCATGATCAAAATGCCAACATTCAACATGACAAAATAACATAGCTTGAAATATGAGGATGGAAGATAAAAAGAGATATTATGAAGCATAAACATTCATATTGAATATCGATAATACCTAATAAGAATAAAAGTGTATAGAAGAATCTCTATAGCTAAACATCAATACATGTATGAAGTGAATAGAAGCAACAATATAATGATGCATAGGGATTAACAGTGACACATTGTCACCTTGATCTACTTAGTAAATAACATAACTTTGTAGTGGGATGTCAGGGATGTTGACACTAAACCCAGCCTTTCCCAGATATCTATACAACCACAGATGTATGTAGAAATAACGGTTATGTAATCACTAGAAAGCACTCATACAACAAAAAAAAAATATTAGAGGGTAAAGCTAGAAGCTCTTGATTTAAAACTCTTTAATATCAATCTTTACAAAAATATCAGGGTTTTGGCCCAAAGGCCAACCCTTTTACAATTAAAAAATAAAGATTATATTGAAAATTACAATAACAAACTTTGTCTAGATTTCTGGAATAAAATTCTAATAATTAACTAACAATAAAGATAATAATAAATGAATAAAATAAATCTGGAACATGTAAATGAATGAATAAAATAAATCTGCAACATATTACATGGTCCTAGTTAGTTTTTTTTTTGTGCAATTCTTTCTTTAATGTTATCTTGCTATGATTTATCATTAAGTTCTCTTCAATTTGGGCTTGACAAGGTGCTTCCCTATTTAACAGTCCTTTAAAATATATAATTAGTGCAAATAGAGGAACATGAGACCTATAGTCAACCTTTCATGCTTTTATTCTTTGCATATCCAATTATAGATCTAGTTTTGGAAACCAACATCACTTATAAGCATAAAAAGTCAAAATAATTTTAAGAAATCTATCAACATCTCCTTTTCTCTTCGCAAAACATTTTTATTCCCTAATGGTTTTTGCTTTGCACTTTATGCACAAGTTGTATCTTGAAATTTGGTATGGATACACAAAGACCAAAGAAACCAAGATAATATTCGTATGAATATAAATCACAGTCATGCTTGTCCAAATCAAATGGAACAAATCCTTTGTTGACAATCCCATAATGACTATTGAGTTCAGGTTAACATCAATTTGAATGGCATCAATGAACTCCCCAAAATCATTTTTGCACACCAAGAAGAATCCATTGTTATCATGTACATCTTCTAGTTGTTCCTTGTATAATGGTGACTACATTGAATGACATCTAGAACACCAACAAAAATAACGTTAGTTAATGTTGTGCTTTGGCTCCAAAGCAGAGTTATATATAAAAACTTCATTAACTCCCTTTCTAATGTTATTCAATGAGGCAAAAATGACAATTGTTGTCATATTTCTAACTCTTCATAGCTCTCATTGTTTTTTTCATCACCATAAAGTATGCTATCCTGAATAACAAGACCCATAGCTACTACCCTAAAGAGTTAGAACTATGAAATAAATGCAACTTACTTCAATTCTTTATTGCATCATAGATGCAACTATTTTTATACTCCAACAATATTAAAACTTAGAGGAGCTTCAAAAATAGACCATGCGACACTATGACCCAATGGTCATCGTGACCTGTTTTCCATCTCTAATTTTTGGATTGCAAGTTTCTCATTCTAGACAAGACCATCATTTCTTCTCACTTGATTGTTGCTACAAATTTTGATAGATGCTCATCCTTTTCTAGTTTGTAAGCTTTACGTGTTTCCTTTGATCTGTAGATATTATCACGGACTTGACATCATTTCCACTTTAATATGGGCCAATAATATGTAGGGATATAATAAGTAATAGTTCTCTCTTGACATCATTTTGTGACCAAACATACTCACTCATTGGAAAATATTCATGTCTAAACATGCCAATATAGGGTTCTTTACCTTTTCTTCCAATTCGAAAAACATAAACAATTACACGCAGTTTTTTGGAAAGCTTGATTGTCTGTAAATTTCTTCCTTTCTAAATTTAGTGGAAAAGTTTTCCTACATCTGGCCTTCATTGCAACCCTAAGGAGGGTGAATGGACAAACCAACACTTAAGTCGATATCAACATTCTAACTTGCATTAGATTGAATCTCCAAATATGTGAAAGTTTTTTTTGATATTTTTCTCTACATCAGTGCTTTTAGGAAATCGGCGCAACACCATTGGAAGACTTCCTTGACCTGTGCCATCATCCTGCACCGACACACTCACGTAGACACGGGTACCAGTGCTCCCACCATAAAAATACTATAAAAAAAATGTGATGCCTTTGTACTCCAAATGTTGTTAAGTAAACTCTAGTGTCTTCCATTTGAAGAAACTGGCTCGAACTATACAGGATTGAACCTCGCTTGCTCTGCACCAGGATAAGTATTCATTCACTGAAATGTTGCATCAACTCCTTTCTATATATCTAAACGACAGAAACACTTCATATACTATATGTATTAGTTCATCCCGGTGCCCTTACATTATATTCACACATGTTCTGACGTTGAAACCAAAAATGGTATCGCAGGGGGTTCTGGGCAGTGTATGGTTTTGGCGAGGGGGGAGGGCCGCCATTCTTTTGGAGCTACCACGTTGCCAATGTTGTTTCTTCAAACAACCCATAATGGAACCACCCCCCACCCCCGTTATGTTAAACGTCAGATGACCTAGGGGGTACAGAATTGAACCTTAGTCATTGATTTGTGATCGCCATTATTCATCGTTAAAAACCATAATACCATTTCCCTATGGGGTTCCGTCGTTGATCTTACCCGTTCAATGTTATTTTTACACAACCTAAATTGTTGTCGTCGATTTGATTGATAAATGACTACATAGAAGCTTGGTTTTTTTTGTTATATGTTTGGTTGTTGGAAATTATCCCACATCGACTGGGTGGAGGAGTCTCATGGTGTTTATATACATCATAGATCTGATATATTTTTTAACCGTAGAGCACCATATTACCCCTCTCTCGCGTGGCTTGGAGCTTGGTGTAATGGCTAGTTTTAGCTTGTGACTTGCAATACAATGGTTGACTAGGATACGTATTCTAGTTAACATTAGAGTAGAGTACGACTTTAAAAGAGCCTTAATAATTTATAAAATAATAAACAATGTTTAATTAATAATTTCAAAATATTTTATTAAATATAAAATTATTTATAATAATAAAATATTATAATTAATAATTTCAAAATATTTATAAAATTATTTATAATAATAAAAATTAAAAAGGTGAAAGGATATTTGAATATCATGAGAGAAAAGTAGAATATCTTTTTTATATATGCAATGAGCAAATTGATGATACAATGATAGAATATCTTTTTTATATATGCAATGAGAAAATTGATGATACAATGATGAAATATGCTAGGAGAAAAATGATGATGGGAAATAAGAAATTATTATAAATAATAAACCATATTTAATTAATATTTTCAAAATATTTTATAAAATATAAAATATTTATAAAATTATTTATAATAATAAAATATTATAATTAATAATTTCAAAATATTTATAAAATTATTTATAATAATAAATTAAAAAGGTGAAAGGATATTTGAATATCATGAGAGAAAAGGGGTAAAAGTAGAATATCTTGATACAAAGATGAAATATGCAATGAGAAAAATGATGATGGGAAAGAGACGCGAGACCAAAAAAATTTAATTGTGTCATTCGAACAAGAAAATGTTACAACGTAGGCTTTAATGAGCAACTGCTTCCCCATGGGGGGTGCAGAGAACTTGTAAACCAGGGGCCTTGAATCCTTTGGGTATAGAGTTGTATGATGGAAACCAATCGATTTAGTCATTTCAATATTTACCTGTAACTTGCAATCCGTGACCTAAAACCTATAACCTACTGTGATATGAAATTATAAAATCAACTTTATAAGTACCAATAGGATTCAATATGATGATATCAACCACGGGAGATGATTCACCATTTTTGAAGTAAAAAGTAAAAAAAAAAAGTATTTTTTCAACTCGTATTTTCAATTTATCTCTCTATGGTTTTACTCAAATTTCGAGCATGAGCACTTGTTGGATGCAAAATTTAATTTTTCATCCAAGGGGTACCCATGTTGCATACTTTCGATGGATTCTACTGCACAAAAAATGTGAAATACATGAAAAAATGTGATTGCAATCACACTTTTTAATGTATTTCATGTTTTTCATGTAGAAGGGTCCATCAAAAAGATGCAAGATGGTTACTCACTGGATGCAAATTGAATTATGCATCCAAAGAGTGCTACTGCTCAAAATTTGAGTAAAATCGTAGGGAGATAAGTTGAAAATTTAGTTTTTCTTTTTTCCCTCCAAAGCTTGAGGAGGTAATCTAATATTATTTTATTATTTCCACTATTATTTTATAATATTCCTTAGGAGGCCCATTTTAGACCTCAAAATTTATCTAATGCTACTACAAATGAAAATCAAGCATGGTAGTGCCTAACCAATTGGGCTATGGATTCATACCAATCCCCAATAATGAATTCAACCCTTTCAATATCCTGCAACTTATTCTACTAAAACTGAAAGAATCCACACACTACAAAATGAAACTGTTGAAAGCAAATCAAAACAACCCGGTTTATCTGACATACCACTCTGCATGCAACTGAAAAATTGAAAAGTATATACAAGATAAAACTCAAATTCCAAAGGCAACTTATACATACAGGTGAAAATCAATAAGTTGTTGAAACATACTTTGTTTAAGAACTTAGAAAACTTCACCCACCACTGATATTAAATATTTTTTAGCACTACTGAGAGGAAAAAAAATATATTGTTGAATGACATCATCATAGCAACGGATGCACTTGTCATTTCGAACCAGTGGAATCTACAATCCATGGAATCGCCAAATAAAAACAAAGTGCAACCGTTAGGTGAAAGAAATGTATCCAATATCAAATGTATAGTCCTTTTTCACCATCAAAAAATAGATTTAATCTTTTATCGTTCTCCCAGGGAAATATTTTTTCGTTACTGTGTGTTGGGTGTGTGTTATATTCTTTCCACAACTACCCCATGCGTGGGGGGTGGTAGCCCCCCCTGTACGTTGCACCGAGTGCAGTAGGGGGGTCAAGGGGGGGCGGTTCCCCCCTGTCAGGGGGTTTGTTATGAAACCAGCTCAAGAAAAGATAGAAAAGATAGATCAACGCCTTAGAATTCAGCCTCTTCGGGGGGCAACCTCCTTTACATTACATAAATGAACAATTCTTCGATGATTCAAATGACAAAACCTCCTTTCTATATATAGGAGTCTAAGGAGTCACAATATAACCCAGCCGACCTAACAATAATAATATAAAGCCACAAAAATAACAATAGAAGGATTCTATGGGGCACAATAATAACAATATGGGGATATAAGGGCACAACAATATTAATAAGGGATGCAACTACAATAGTAATGGGGTAATCACTAGTATTATAGGGACCCAACATGCCCCTCTCCTTCAAAAAAGTGTTGTCCTCAACGCTTGAGTAGTTCTGGATGCTTCTGTATAAAATTCTCATCCTCCCATGTGGAATCTTCAGCGGATAAGTTCTTCCACTTGATAAGATACTCTGAAATTGATCGATTTCGTAGCTGTCGAGTTCTTTTTTCTGTGACTGCTTCCGGTTCCAATATAATTTTTCCTTCCTCGTCAAGTTCTGGCAATATTGTTTGAACTGGGAGCTTGTCGCCTATAACCTTCTTTAAACATGAAACATGGAAAACTGGGTGCAATCGAGAAGCTGCAGGAAGCTCCAATTTGTATGCCATAGTACCAATCTTTTGCAACACCTTGTACGGACCATAATACTTTGGTGATAATTTATTATCCTTCTTAGCTTGCTTGAGGGACATTTGCTTATATGGTTGTAGCCGTAGGAATACCCAATCACCTACATCAAAACTTCTTTCACTGCGATGTTGATCTGCCTGTTGTTTCATTCTATTTGTGCCAACACGAGGTTATCCTTTAAGAGTTGGAGGACTTGTTGTTGATGTTCGATGTGATGTTCCACTGCTTGAACCTTAGAATTTTCTCTTAAATATGATGTGATGGATGGTGGCTGATATCCATAAAGTGCCATAAATGGGGTCATTTTTGTTGCTGTATGGAAGGAAGTGTTATACCACCATTCAGCCAGAGGCAACCATTTGACCCATTGTGTCTGTTTATCAGATACAAAGCAACGAAGATATCCTTCCAAACATTTGTTTACTATCTCAGTTTGCCCATCAGATTGAGGATGATAAGATGAGCTATGAGCTAACTGAGTACCAAGACAAGAAAATAATTCTGTCCAAAAATTTCCAGTGAAAATGGGATCTCTGTCACTTACAATAATCTTTGGGTTTCCATGTAGCTTTTGAATTGTTTCCATAAATGCAGTAGAAACTGTACTGGCTTTAAATGGATGTGATAATGCACAAAAGTGTGCATACTTGGTAAGTCTGTCAACTACCACCATGATGACACTCTTTCCCTCAGACTTGGGTAAACCTGTGATAAAATCCATTGAAACCTCCTCCCAACGTTGGCTTGGAATGGATAAAGGTTGTAATAGACCTGGTGTCTTAATTGTTTCAACTTTATTTTGTTGGCAAACCAAACATTCCGCCACAAATTTTGAATATCTGATTTAAGGCCATCCCAAAAAAATTCCTTCTTAACCCTGTGGTAAGTTTTTAAAAATCCTGAGTGCCCTCCTAAGGGAGAAGTGTGCAATTCCATAAGAATCTTTTGTTTTAGTGGGAATTCTTACAGAGGTATAAGCGATCTTTGTACCATAACGAATCATTTTGCCAGCTAAATGTATCAGACGTACTGGAATCTTGTTGTAACTTTCGAATAAGTGCCCACACTTCTTCGTCATTCTTCCATTCCTCCCTTGCTTCGTTTATCCAATCTGGTTGGATAATAGAAATGGCGCACAACAATGCTTCCACATCCTCATCCTTTCTTGAGAGTGCATCTGCCACCACATTTTGCTTCCCTTTTTTGTAGATGATTTCAAAGTCATAACCCAACATCTTTGTGACCCACTTTTGTTGCTCTTCAGAGGATAATCTTTGTTCTAAAAAGTATTTAAGGCTATCATGATCCGTTTTTACCTTGAAGTGTCTTCCCATTAGGTAGGGTCGCCATTTCTTAAGTGCATGGAGTATTGCCAACATTTCCTTCTCATAAATAGCTTTGTGTAAAAACTTTCCCTTGATTGGACGACTTTCAAAAGCAATGGGTCTTTCATCTTGCATTAAAACAACACCAATTCCATTTCCTGAAGCATCACATTCCACAATAAAGGTTTTTGTGAAGTCCGGTGTAGCTAAGACCGGTGCTTGGCACATTGCCTCTTTAAGATGTTCGAAGGCCTTTGTTGCTTCTGGAGTCCATGAAAATGCATCTTTCTTCAATAATGTTGTTAGAGGTGCTGCTATTCTCCCATAATTCTTAACAAACTTGCGATAATACCCTGTCAACCCGAGAAATCCTCGCAGATGCTTTATGGATGTGGGGATTTTCCATTCCTTAATGGCTTTAATTTTGCTAGGGTCTACCTTAACTCCTTCATGAGATACAATATGACCCAGATATTCCACCTCTTGTACTCCAAAGAAACATTTGGATCTTTTTGCATATAATTGTTTCTCCTCCAATAGTTGTAGCACCCTGTCAACATGTTCAACATGATCCTTCCAAGACTTGTTGTAGATTAGTATATCATCAAAAAATACTAACACAAATTTTCTAAGGAATGGTTTGAAAATTGAATTCATCAAACCTTGAAATGTTGAAGGTGCATTGGTAAGGCCAAAAGGCATGACCAAAAATTCATAATGACCCTCATGAGTTCTAAATGTTGTTTTCGGAATGTCTTCAGTCTTCATTCTGATTTGATGATATCCTGAACGAAGATCCAACTTGGTGAAGTAAATTGATCCATGCAATTCATCCAGTAATTCATCAATGACAGGAATGG
Organism: Pinus tabuliformis; assembly: GCA_031772625.1. Taxonomy (NCBI): domain Eukaryota; kingdom Viridiplantae; phylum Streptophyta; class Pinopsida; order Pinales; family Pinaceae; genus Pinus; species Pinus tabuliformis. The sequence continues at coordinate 696,851,385 of CM062819.1, forward strand.
GAAACTTATCTTTAATAGTGAGCTTGTTGAGCTCCCTATAATCCGGACACATGCGCCATGATCCATCCTTCTTGTGCACCAATACTACTGGAGCAGAGAAAGAACTTTGACTCGGTTGAATTATACCAGCCTCTAGCATTTCTGCAACCATACGTTCAATTTCACTCTTTTGGGCATAGGGATATCTGTACGGCCTGATGTTTGGAGGAACACTTCCTGGAATCAGATGAATAGCATGATCATGATCACGAATAGGTGGGAGACCTTTGGGAGTCTCAAATACCTTGGAATGATTGTCCAAGACTTTTTGGAGATCTGGAGAAATAGATGATTCCAATGTGGAAACATCTAGCGAACATAATTGTGCAATTACACCCCTTTGTTCCTTTTTTAGAAGCTTTGTCATACCATTAGAGCTAATTCAACTTCCTTTCCTTCCACGGAAAATTTCATGAAAAGTTCTTGAAAATTAAAAGCTATTGTACCCAAGGATTGTAGCCATTGGACTCCTAGTACAACATCAGCACCTCCCATTGGAATGGAAAGCATTGGGCTAGTCAATACATATTCTCCCATGGATAGCTTGATATTATGGCACTTTCCAGAGCAATTTATTGTTCCTCCATTTGCAACCATCACTTGACACTCTGGTGCTGGATATAAGAAGCAATTCAATTCTTTTGCTACCTTACAATGAATAAAATTGTGGGTACTTCCTGAATCAATCAACACTATTACCTTTTTCTTCTTGATTTGTCCTTCTATCTTGATGGTTTGAGGAGTGGTAATTCCCGCCAATGCATTACAAGATATGGTCGGATTCATTTCTTCTTTATCTAGGCTTTGTTCCTGGAGTATATCCTCTTCTTTTGACCTTTCTTGCTCCTTTTCTTCTTCCTCTTCACAATCTATGTAGAATAATTTCTTCTCAGCACACTTATGACCTTTAGTGTATTTGCTATCACAACTGTAACAAAGCCCTTTTGCTCTTTTTTCTTCCAATTGTTGTGGTGTCAACCTTATAGGTTGTGGAAGACTAGAGGCAACAACACTTCCATCTTTATAGTTGTGAGTGGTATGCTTCCTGGTTGCCATAATTTTGCTTTCCATTTTTCTTGCTAACCTGAATGCCTTCTCTAATGAATCAGGTTCCCAAAGGCGAACATCATGTTGGATATTATCCTTTAAAGTCCCTATGAACACATCAATCCTATGCTCCTCTGGAATATTTTTTACCCTTATGTTCAATTTTTGGAACTCCTCAATGTGCTCCATTATTGAACCCTTTTGTTTGAGACTTATCAATTGGCTAAAAAAAGTGTTGCTTTTTGTATCCTCATAATGTGCTATCAATTCTTCCGTAAAAATTGCCCAAGTGATAATTTGTTTACGAGAGCAAAGCCATTGATACCATACAAACTGATTTGGTTCCAAATATAAAGTTTCAATACGTACCTTTTGTGTGTTTTGCACATTATTGAGATCGAAAAATTGCTCCATCTGTAATATCCATGTTGCGGGATCCTTGCCATCAAACTTCCTCATATCGATTTTTGGAATATGGTGGGTCTTCGATCCAACATTAGAGTCTATGAAATCATGATTAACATTTCTTTTGTTCGCATCATGAGTTTCCTTTACTACCTTTTCACCATTAGTAAGTATTTCTTGTAGAAAATTTGTCAAATCTGTCTTCAAATCTGCCATGCCTGTCTTCAAATTTGTGTTCAAATCTATCTTCAAGTTGTCCATATTAGCTTCCATGCCATTCATCTTAGCTTCCACGCCATTTATCTTAGCTTCTGTTAGCTTTTGTGAGAGTGACATTTGTTGCACTTGTTCTTGTAATTTTGATATATCATGTAGCATTTCTTCCTCTTCTTCATGAGTCATGCTAGAGCTTTCAGGTTGCTTACTAGGTGTTTGCATTTTCTTTCCTCGGGGCATCAGTTACCGATAATAATTCTCTACTATGCCCTTTGAATTCCTTCAAAATAAATTTTCAAACCAAGCTTAAGCAAAAATTTAAGAAAATCTACACACCTTTTTTCACTTTGTAGGAGCTCGATATTGCCTCTGATGTATCTCTGTACTTTATCATCATCTAGTTCTAAAATTGTGACCTGTAGTAGCCCTCTGTGTCCTCTTTCCAATGCCACCAATCTAACACAAATTGGATTCTCCAAGGAAGAGTTATGCGAAATCTCCCACAGTGACTTGATTATAGACTAGTTCAGTAGAGCGAACTTGTACGACGTGCCACGAGTCACTGTTTTGACCTTTAGCTCTGAAAAATATCTACAAGAAACTACAGTCTGTCCTATTTTTGTAACTTCTTACGAAATTTCAATCCGATGCTCAGAGAGAAAGTTATGACGATTTTCCCCAGGTCACCTATTTGGAATGTAATTCAGGAGTCTACAAAAAGACAAACTTCCTCAGATCATATCTCCGCAAATATAGTGCTAAAAGATTTGAAATTCAGACCCGAGGTTCAATGCGATGTATTCTCAAATGGGTTTTTTTTTTAGCTTCTAAAACGTCGCAGAAAAAAAGTTATAGCGAAAATTCCACGATGACCTATTTGGAGCAGCGAAACCCTAGAATCCAAAGCTCTGATACCAAATGTTATGAAACCAGCTCAAGAAAAGATAGAAAAGATAGATCAATGCCTTAGAATTCAGCCTCTTCGAGGGGGAAACCTCCTTTACATTACATAAATGAACAATTCTTGGATGATTCAAATGACAAAACCTCCTTTCTATATATAGGAGTCTAAGGAGTCACAATATAACCCAACCGACCTAACAATAATAATATAAAGCCACAAAAATAACAATAGAGGGATTCTATGGGGCACAGTAATAACAATATGGGGATAATAGGGGCACAACAATATTAATAAGGGATGCAACTACAATAGTAATGGGGTAATTACTAGTATTATAGGGACCCAACAGGGTTTGTAGCAGGGTGGTTCCCCCCCCCCGGTGGGGGGCATGTAGCGGGGTGGTTGCCCCCGTGCACAGGGTCTGGGGCAGCACCCCAGGAAAAAAAAATTGGACCCTATATATTAGGTGGGTGGACCTACCTATGGTGTTGTGCATGGATTTAGCACATGGTTTTGGGCATGATGGTTTATTGTCCATGGTATTTTGCAGATCCGGCCAAGGGAGCTACGGTTATGTTCTAATCCAGGGTTAATGGATTGGGGTTTATGGATGCTTTGGCGTGTATATATATGTATTGTAACATTGAAAGGAATATAATGAAAAATCGATCTGCTAGTCCTAGTTTTGGGATCCACGGGAAAATCTTTGTGTATATTTGTTTTATGTTTTATGCTCTCGTCATTGTTTATTTTCTGTTTTTTAGAATTCATATGCAGATAATTTCTGTACGGGGTTAAAACCTACACTGCACTCCCTGGAAACAGCGCCAAATGTTGTATCTTTTTCTTGAAAGCATTTTATTTGTTGGAAACGACACCAAGAAACCAACTCAACCACTTTAGCTCCAAGCTGACCCGTGAAACAAAGGGGCCTCCCTCATATGTTATGAGGCTTTAATGTTGTTCATTGTCACTAAACAATAGCCTGTGAAGCACAATGGCCATATCTAGGGGTTTTCGGATGGTGGTTGCTAATGAGTCACAAATCCCTACTTAAAAAATAAATCCCTCTCTTTCAAAGGCTTGGTCAAAGTGCCAACATTCAACATGATATAATAACATAGCTTGAAATATGAGGATGGAAGACATAAAGAGATATTAGGAAGCGTAAGATTTCATAATGAATATTGATAATACCTAATAATAATATAAGAGTGTAGAAGAATATTTATAGTGAAACATTAATACATATATGAATTGAATATAAGCAACAATCTATTGATGCAAAGGGATCAATAGTGACACATTGTCACCTTGATCTACTCAGTAAAGAACATAACTTTGTAGTAGGATGTCAAGGCCTTTTCCAAATATCTCAACAACCACAGATGTATGCAGAAATAAATATTGTGTAATCATTAGAAAGCACTCACACAAGAATAAAATATGTTAGAGGCTAATGCGATAAGCCCTTGACTTAAAACTTTGTAATATCAATCTTTACACAAATATCAGGGTTTCTGCCCAAAGTCCAACCCTTTTATAATAAAAAATGAAAGATTATACAAAAAATTACAATAACAACTATCTCTAGCTTCCTGGAATTAAATCCTAATAATTAACTAACAGTAAAGATAATATTGAATGAATAAAATAAATCTGGAACATATTTCAAGGTGTTTCAAATGATTGAAGATGGAGTCAAATTCTTTTCAAGTAGAAATGTTTTGCCACTTGACTTATCTAGATGCTTTTGACTGCTAAAGAACTACCTAAGAATCTAATTCTATTCCTTGGAATCTGCAAACAATATCCAACTGTTGATTTTTTGTTGCTAGGTGTCTTTTGATTGATGATTCATCCCTTTAAATCTAGGATTCGACAAATTCCCAAGTATGGATTTTGTGCTTTGGAATGTTTTCGAATGATCTTCTAAAAATTTTCACTGCCATCAAATCTTTTATTACCATCTACTCTTTAAAAATGCCATTTTCATCCTCTAAATCTAGGATTTGGCCTTTTGTTTGATGACATACTACCAACTAGAAATTTGAAGTGATCTTAAACATATTGACTTTCCTTCATAATTAGATTTTGTGTCTTGAGATTAGGGATATATACTCTAGCAAATACATTATAATTTTCCACAAAATATGGAAGGAAACTCGAGCCTCAAAATCTAGATAAGATTCTTTGACTACTGATCCTCCTGTCTTTAAAGTCTAAATTTATCGAAGTTGCTCCCTAAGAATCTCTTGACTGCCCATAAATATGGAAATGAACCTTTGATTTCCAAGTTCTCTTTCAGCTATCCATTTTAAACAACAACATTTATCATTTGACTTTAATCCATAAGATTTTATTCATTCCAATGATTGAATTAATTAGAAAAGATACCGAAAACCATCAAAGTGGCCATAATTTTGTTTTAAAAACTTTCATTTGTTGAATTTGATATGGAGGATAGGAAGAAGGTCCAATCTTATCCACTTGAAAACTAATTTCTTGGTTGATCTCTGATATTTTCCAAGAGGGTGTGGATATATCAATAATGTTGTATAGAAGTTGTTTCAAATCTTTAAGAATGGAACAAATTAATCCCTTAATCTATTTTGCAATTTTCATATCTTTTGATGGCATTTTTAATCAATCTCAAGGGGACATGGTGATTCTTCATTTGATCATCAATTGCCACAGCAGTCCTCATTTTACCTATGTCTTCAATGATACCTCTCCTTGAAAGTTCGCCATATGTTCAATGGCTCTCAACTCAGCTCTGTTGTATTATCCTCAAGTTTGGATTTTGTATCTGCTCCAACATTAAAAATAGCCACTTCTCTTAAGAGCTTTACAATTCTTTGTGACAGTTTTTCCATGTCATTGACAAAATCTGTCTCAACTAGCTTTTCTTTATAATTTGTGCACTTCTTACTTGAACGTTATCTTACTATGATTTATCTTTAAGTTCTCTTGAATCTGGGCTTGACAAGGTCATTCCCTATTGAACAATCCTTTAAAGGATATAATCAGTGCAAGAAGAGGAAGATTAGACCTATAGTCAATCTTTCATGCTTTTATTCTTTGCATATCCAATTACAGATCTATTTTTGGAAACCAACATCACTTATGAGCAAAAAAAGTCAAAATAATTTTAAGAAATATATCAACATCCTCCATTTATCTGCAAAAAACATTTTTATTCCCTAAATTCTTTTGCTTTGCACTTTATGAACCAGTTTCATATTGAAATTTGGTATGAAGATACACAAAGACCAAAGAAACTAGGGGAATATTATTATGAAAATAAATCACAGTCATGCATGTCCAAATAAAATGTAACAACTCCTTTGTTGACAATCCCATAATGAATATTGACTTCAAGTTAAAATCAATTTGAATGGCATCAATGAACTCTCCAAAATTATTTTAGCACGCCGAGAAGAATCCATTGTTTCCCTACACATCTTCTAGTTGTTCCTTGTTGAATGGTGGCTACAGTGAATGACATCTATTGAATGATGACTACAATGAATGACATCTAGACCACCAACAAAAATAACGTTATTTAATGTTGTACTTTGGCTCTAAAGTAGATCTATAGGTAAAAACTTCATTAACTCCATTTCCAATGTTATCCAATGAGGAAAAAAAGACAATTGTTGTCATGTTTCTAACTCGTCATAACTCTCATGGTCTTTTTTCATCACCAAGAAGTATGTTATCCTAAATGACAACACCCATGGCTACGACCTTAAGGAATTAGAACTAGGAAACATATACAACTTACTTTAATTCTTTATTGAGTCATAGATGCAGTTATTTCTATACTCCAACAATATTAAAAATTAGATGAGCTTCAAAAATAGACCGCAAGACCCTCTCCTGTAATGGTCATCGCGCCTTGTTTTCCAGCTTTACTTTTTGGATTGCAAGTTGCTCATTCTAGCCAAGACCATTATTTCTTCTCACTTGATTGTTGCTACAAATTGTGATAAACGCTCATCCTTTTCCAGTTTATAAGCTTTACATGTTTCCTTTGATTCTGCAGATGTTATCACAGACTTGACATGATTTCCACTTTAATATGGACTAATAATATGTAGGGATATGATAAGTAATAGTTCTCTATTTACATATTTTTGTCTGGACCAAACATACTCATTCATTGGAAAATATTCATGTCTGAATATGCCAATAAAGGTTTCTTTACCTTTTCTTCCAGTTCGAAATACACAAACAATTACACTCATTTTTCTGGAAAGCTTGATTGTCTAGAAATTTCTTCCTTTCTAAATGTAGTGACAAAATTTTCCTACTTGTGGCCTTCACGTTGCAAAGACTATAAGCCCAGGGAGCGCAAATGGATAGAGAAACACACAAAATGATATCAACATTCTGACTTGCATTAGATTGAATCTCCAAAGATGTGAAAGTTTTTTTGATATTTTTCTCTACATCATTTCCTTCACGAAATGGGCACAATGCCATTGGAAGACGTCCTTGAACTTTGGCATCATTCCGCATTGACACACATAAACAAGGGTACCATTGCTCCCACCATAGAAATCTATATAAAAATGCGATGCCTCTGTACTTCAAATGTTGTTAACTAGCATTGACACATACATAAACACAAGTACCATTGCTCCCATCATAGAAAACTATAGAAAAATGTGATGCCTCTATACTTCAAATGTTGTTAACTAGCATTGACACACACATAAACAAGGGTACCATTGCTCCCACCATAGAAAACTATAGAAAAATGTGATGCCTCTGTACTTCAAATGTTGTTAACTAGCATTGACACACACATAAACATGGGTACCATTGCTCCCACCATAGAAAACTATAGAAAAAAGTGATGCCTCTGTATTTCAAATGTTGTTAACTAAACTTCAGTGTCTTCCATTTGAAGGAACCGACTCAAACTATATAGGATTGAACGTCATTAGCTCTGTGCCAGGATAAGTATTCAATTCAGTGAAATGTTGCATCAAATCCTTTATATATATGTTGAAAAAAGATAAACACTTATATACCAAGTGTATTAATTCATCCTGATGCCTTTACATTGTATTTACATTTGTTCTGACGTTGAAACCACAAATGGTATCGCGGAGGTTCTTGGCGGTATCTGGTTTTGATGAGGAGGGCCCCGCAATTCTTCCTGAGGTGACACGTTGCCAAGGTCATTTTGTCAAACAAGCCACCCCCCCACGTTAAATGTCGGACAACCTGGGGTGTTTGCAATTGAACCTTAATTGATTTGTGAACATCATTATTCACTGTTATATGTTTGGACATGGAAAATCATCCCACATCAACTAGGTGGAGGAGTCTCATGGTGTTTATATACACCATAGATTTGATATATGTTTGACGTGTAGAGCATTGGGTTGTTTTTTATATATAGTTGGACATGGAAATTATCCCACATCAATAGGTGGTGGAGTCTCATAGTGTTTATATACACCATAGATTTGATATGCATTTGATGCACCATATTACCCCCTCCCCTTTCATGTAGCTTGGTGCTTGATGCTTTAGGCTAGCCTTGTCTTGTGTCTTGCAATAGAATGGTTGACTCAAATATGTAACTTAGTTAAGATTAGAATAAAGCTTTAAGATCCTTCATTTTTTATTTAATAAGAAATTATTATAAACCATATTTAAACAAATATTTTATAAAATATAAAATCATTATATAAATAAAAATTAAAAAGGTGAAAGGATATTTGCAGATCACGAGAGAAAAGCGATACAATACAAGGATGAAATGTGCAATGAGAAAGGTCCACATGACTCAAAATTTTTAATGGGTTATTCTGACAAGAAAATGTTACAACAACAACATATGATAGAAAAAATGTATCGCTCCTCATAACATTCTCTAGTTCTGTTGGTGGTGATTGACTACTCTAAGTTGACTCATCAAAAGAAGTGATGACTATGCATACAGGGGTTGTGGAAGGAAAAAGTTACTATTGGGGGGTTTCCTAGATAAGTATTGAGCAAAGAAGAATGCTTGAAAATTCTTGGACTGACACCAATCAAACTGGGGACAAATTCTTTTTTGGACCCAACCAAGAGTAACTCATCATCAGGCAAGGGGGTTGTTCTTGTATCATAATGTGTTAATTGGTCGATGGTGATTATCTTCTTGTTATGGGGAAAACTCATAGTGCGAGAAATTGATGACGTTATAGCCTTCATGGCGTACATGTAGATTCTTCCATCAAGATATTATTAACTAGAGGGGCATCAAGGACTTCAAGATCATTGAGAACAATTTTGTTTGCTAGTTCTACTAGAGCATTCTAAAAGATCCCTACCGGATCTAAGGGTTGGCCATCATATGCCTTCAATATAATGGAAGTTGTGAGTTACGGGGATGCAGCATTCTGCAAAACTATTTTGGACATGATGCAAGTGGATGCCCCATCATCAATGATGCATCAATGAAAAGATACATTATGAATCATCACTAGAATTTGGAATGCAACTAAATATGGTAGTCAATACTTTGAGTTGTCCAATTCAAACGAAATCATTCTTGAATCTGATGGGTTAATGGCCTCAAGAGTAAAAAGTAAGGCTTTCAATTGAGTGGAAAATTTTGAAGAACTTTTAACACTAGCATGGCATAAGGAGACTATGTTAAGTCGTCTACAATGATGTGGCTACAAGAAACCTTCATATTATGTGATGTACACCATAAGAGTCCCTTGACTATCTTAAACACTGTGTCTATGGGATGATGTGGTATCGTCAGAGGTGGTGAGGAGTTAGTTGGCATTGCCTCTACTAAAAAGGCATTAGGTTTGAGAGGGGAACCATGATCTTGATGACAATTTTGCAATGAGACCTCTATTGTGTTCATTTAGATGTCTCAATGGGCGATGCCTAAGGAACTGGCCCTTGCTGGATTTTGATATTGCTAAGGTGTAATTTCTTGTTGAGTGTCTATAGTTCCCTGATTTGGGAAGGAGTTCTGCGACATAGTTGGTACTTTATTTGTTTGTACCCTCGTTTGGATTTTGGTTCCAATTGAGTATATTGCCCCCAGTCTATGGATTTTGTGTCTACTGGTTCCCCTCATGTCCTTGGTTTCACTTGTTCTTATTCTTTCCTATCCTCTTATTAGGATTGGGTGGATTTGCTGCATTGATTTGTTCGAATGTTTTTGGTTGTTGATGTAAAGAGGGTTGGACAAATCTAACTCTCGCATGCTATTGAGATGCAGGAATGGCCTATTGAGGACCTGTAAAAGGGAAATACCTATTTCCTTGTGGATGATTTATGTAAGAAGGTTGATATGTAGACATCATGTCAGTTGTACGCATTGGGTGCTCAGTCCCCTGCATGAGGTGGGTAGGAGTATGAACATGTGGATTTTAATAATACTCAACTATAGGTGTTTTCTATGCTAAACACATGACAATGAATTGGGGTAATGATGGAGAAGGACCATATAGATTTCCTTCATATAGGAGTTGATTCCCAGGTTGAAACTAGTTGATGTTCCCATTCAACCTATTAGTAGCATTGGATGCCCTCGACTTCTCATTATGAAAAGGTTGAGATGTGGACCAACAAGTATCTCAAAGTAGAGGTATCTTGATTGTGCATAAGCTCAAACTTTTGGGCTTTACTTATGACTTCTTCCTCATTTTGTAGCGTGGTTGTGGCTACATCTTTTCCTATGATGAGAAAAAATTACTTGAGCCACTCATGGATGTGGTCCTCTATGTGAGTGGAATTTGTTTGCCGAAAATTGGTCGATATTTCCATCTTGGTGTCATGATGAACTAGGAGTTATAGGAAGGTCAGAAATGACTTGGCTATATACTGGAAGGCATCATGCACTCCATATTTTTTCATAACATACCATTAATCCAAGGGGCCTATAAGGGTACAATGATAACATCTTAGTTGAAATTATTCTTTAATGATATTGTTGGAGGAACACCAAAGATGGAACAACATGATATGGTTTTTTGGGTCTTCAACTATCTTACCTTTAAATTTGGGGATGTTTGAGGGTAGCTTGGTTGGAAAATATGGCCATGTAGCATCATGGGCTACTGAATCATTTGTAAGTTCTGACAAATCAAGAAAATTCAATGAAGCTACAAAAGGAAAGTTACCAATGTTACCAGCCATCCTGGTGTGACTTGACTGAGATGTATTACTACCTTAAGAGGAGGTGGTTCCTAACAAGGTAGAACTAAGGATTGATGATTGTAGAAAAGTGGGATCAATATGGGATCTCTGAGTGGATGGTCAAGTAGCTGATGGTCCAGGACCAAGCACTCCTCCTAACAAATGGGGGGAGGTTTAGCAATGTCTAGAGCAGTGGAGAACCATGTGATCCCCTATGGTGCCCTAATGAGTGTGTGATCTATGAGGGGGATTTATGAAAAAACCAAAGTAATCACACATAAAACAAGTGGAAAATAAAAGTTAATTCCCTTAAAACATGTTAAATGTGTCAAAAAAATCCAAGTTTGGTATGGGGCTTTTTGCATATGGAAATCTTATATACCTAGCATCTACTCAATCAGTGATTGAGCCTTCTGGAAGTTTTGCAATAGTGGGATATCAAGCCACTGGATGAAAACTCACAAAGGTATGGAAGGAGGGTTATGATGAGGGTAATGGGGCCATGTCTTGAAGAAACTAACAACATTTGCAGCATCTATTCAAAATCACCTCTAGATGTCAATGCTCCCACCCCCGCCACCTATAACATAAGATGCTCTAATATTTGGCCACTAGGCTACCCTCATCTAGTGTGGGTGAGAGTATCTTATATTCTAGGTGTCAATCACAGATCCAGAGCCCCTACCAAGAGTTAAGAGACTCAAGGAGGCCCGTAATAATCCTTGGTCTAAGCATTACCCACTTCATAGGTTTCTTCTCACCACTAGCATTTTGGACACGATATTATGGAGGATTTTAAGTTTCCTAAAAGTCAACTTCTATGTTTCATATGAAAATGGCTAGGGGGCGTTATTTGGATGCCTACTCCCAATGCCCTAACTTAAACTATAATTTCGTTTGTGACCCCTTGGTGGGGGAATTTAGTATGTTAAGCTATGTTCCTTTTAAGGATTTATTGAGTAAGGGATGATGGTTGAACACTCATCTTTCTTAGTGTAGAAATTCTCACTGTAGATCACCTGATAATGCAATGTAACTAAAGCAAAATACTTGATCTAATTATACAAAAAAACTTGCGGAAGTTTAATCGATTTTGAGCAAGAGAACACATATAACAGATGAAGAAGAAATCATTCTCACATGAACATAGGAGAATACTCTAGCGAATGCCTCAGCTAAAAACCCCGCTATCTGTATTATCATACAAGTGGAAATATCTTAGGATTACACAGAGCTTTATCTCACAAGCTATCTAGCTCTCAGTACAATCCCTCACTACTGCTCATAGACAGAATAGACAACACATATGCCTTCCTTCAGTCCTCCAAGCCTCCTATTTCCTTGCGCAGTTTCTCCTGGGTCCTCAAGCTGCCACCTGTGTGTAATTACCTCACACACTGCTCACTAACCTCTGAAATAACTGCGCAATCCTCAAGGAAAGAATTCCTTTTGCATGCAAGAGATATCCTCATGGGAATATTCTTGCAACTGATAGTACATTGTCCCATCCTTTGATCTCAACTGGGTCTCTGTCTGAACTGACATGCATGAGTTATTTATGAGAGAATATTCAGTTATCTAAAGTACACTAGTTGCATGCATGCATGCATTAACTAACTGAACTCACAATCAGTTCCACAAACTGTTGGAACTAATCTAACTGGACTTAACTCAGTTAATTGAGCTAACTAATTACAACTCAAAGTACAACTCATCCTGATCTCCTTAATTAAGGGATAACTTCCTCAATCAAAGGGATAATTGTTGCATGTCTACACATAGACTTCATGTTTGATTTTCTCCAACTAATTAACTCAAGATGAATTAATCAATTATTTTACAAATAGTTGCTCAGATCAAATTCGAATTTTAATTCTCAATTTTAATTTAGGGACTAATTAAAATTGGAATGTACCCCAAAATGCTATCTATAGCAATGTTATTTTTAGCATTTCTATTTTTAGCATTTCTTGTTGCTATTTTCAATACTCCCTCTCAATAAGAAAGGGATTATCTTTCACCCCGATCTTGTCTCTTTAGAACTCGAATTTGCATTTTGACAATGCCTTAGTCAAAATGTCTACATCCTGCTCCTCGGTCAAAACATACTGCAACAACATGATCCTCTTCACCATATAGTCTCGAAGATGATGATACCGGATATCAATGTGGTTGAACCTGTCATGAAATACTGGATTCTCATAGATTTTGATACAACTCTGATTATCGCAATAGATCACAGTTGGATCCATCCTCTTATCAAACAACCCAACTAGAATTTTTTGCATCCAAATGGCCTCACATGCTGCCTGGCTAAGTGCAACTGACCTCTATTCCTGTTGTACCAAGAAACTACAGTTGAACCAAGGTTGAAAATTCCTCCTGAAGTGCTCTTCCAATCTGATGGATTCCTTGCCCAATCTGCATCTATGAAGCCCTGAAGCTTCACTCCCTCTATCCATCTGTACCATAATCCATACTGATATGTCCCTCTGAGGTATCTCAGCACATGCTTAGCTTCCTTCCAAAACGGCTTGGTAGGCTGAACCATAGCTTGACTCAGTTGGTTCACCGCAAAGCACAAATCTGGTCGTGTGTTCACTAAATACATCAATGAACCCACAAGTTGCCGATACATAGTACCAGCTACTACCTCACCTGAAGTAGCATCCTCCTTCCTCCAGTTACCTGCTAGATGAGTCTACATGGGCTTGCACTTATCCATGTGGAATCTCCTGAGTATCTCATTGACATACTTGCCTTGAGACACAAACACTTCCCCATCCTTCTTCCACACTTCCATGCCTAGAAAGTAGTGCATGAGACCCATGTCTTTCATCTCAAACTCTCTTGCAAGACTTGATCAACTGATCATCACCTGTTAATATTAGATCATCAACATAAAGAACAATGATCAATGGCTTACCTTCTACCATGATGTGGTACAGGTTCGCATCTGCTTCACTCTTTGTGAAGCCCAACCTGGTGAAGTAGCTATTGATCCTGGTGTACCAAGCATGAGGCGCTTACTTCAACCCATACAAAGCTCTCTTGAGTAGGCACACATGTGACTCACGATCGAAGGTCTCAAATCCTTCTGGCAGCTCTATGTACACCTCTTCCTCAATCTTTCCATTGAGGAATGCAATCTTCACATCCATCTGAAGGATCTTCCAACCCATCTGTGCTGATAGTGCCAACATCGATCTGATAGATGAGTATCTTTCTACTGGAGAAAAAGTCTCATCATAGTCGATCCCCTCGACCTGTGAGAAACCACGGGCAACAAATCTTGCCTTATGTTTCTCCGTACTACCATCAACAGCTTGCTTTACCTTGTAAAGCCAGCGAGAACTCACAACTAACTTGTTCTCCGATCTTGGAACCACATCCCAAACACTGTTCCAAACAATGGATTCATACTCCTCCACCATAGCATCAACCCAAATTGGCTGTTGCACTGCTTCCTCAAAGGAAGATGGTTTGGTCTCTACACATTCCCCAACAAGGGCCATGTAACTAGTGTACCGCTCAGGTGACCTCCTCTGTTTGCGCTGAGAAGATGGCTCTCCCATATTCTCTCTCGCATCCATCAACAATTTGTTTGCTTCCGTTGTGCGTTTCCGCCCTCTCTGGAAGACTCTGCATGAGTGGATGTCTCCACTCCTGGAACCTCTGCATGCGGCTGCTCTGCATCCGTCTAAGGCTCCTCCTCCTTAGGAACCAAAAGTTCCTCCTCTGCATGCAACTTGAGCTCCCTCTCAAGGGAAACTCACATGGCCTTCTTCTCATCAAACTTTAGATCTCTGCGAACCATTGTCCTCTTAATGGTAGGCAAGAATAACCGATAGTTGTGGCGTGTATCAGTGTACCCCCACAAGTATCCCCAACTCAGTTGTTGGCTCAAGTTTCTTCTGGGCATCTTTGATCACATGGCAAAACACTGATGAGCCAAAGATCCTAAAGTGAATCACATCTGGTCTCTTCCCAGAGAAAGCTTCCTCTGGTGTCTTCATCCCAAGTATGCGATGCAGGCTTCTATTCTGCAAGTATTCCGCTATATTTCATGCCTCAGCCCACAAATGAAGTGGTAGGCCTTGGTCATGCAGCATCTCTCGAGCTGCTCCCACAATCGTTCTATTCTTCCTCTCGGCCACCCCATTTTGTTGTGGGTTATGGGGTGTTGTCAACTCCCGTTTAATTCCTTCCGCTGCACAGAAGTCCTTAAACTCTTGAGAGACATACTCTCCACCGTTGTCACTTCTCAAGGCCATTATTTTCTTCCCTGATTCCTTCTCAACCAAAGCTTTGAACTCACAAAACTTAGAGAAGGTATGATCCTTCTTCTGCATGAAATAGATCCAGCACTTACGAGAAAAATCATCAATGAAAATAACATAGTACCTTTGTTTCATGGTGGATGCAGTTGAGAATGGTCCACACACATCTGTATGAACTCATTGCAAGATCGCCTCAGCTCAAATGTCTCGATCATGAAAGGAAGATTTTGCATACTTACCCAAGGTACAAATTTTGCATGTGTCTACTTGCTCAAGTTTACCTTTGGGAAGTCTGTTAGAGATCTGTTGCATGATCTTCAAGGCCCCATGATGCAAGTGGCCCAACCTTCTATGCCATAACTCACCAATATCTTGGCTTTGCGCCAACTCTGCTTTGGAACTCAATGTATCACAGTCATCTACCTCCAGCGCATAGAGATTCTTCACTTGAATCCCAATCCTCTTGGTCTAACCCGGGGCAATGTGTCTCAGGAACGCCTTTCCTTTATTGAAGACTACATCATAGTCTTTGTCTTCCAACATTGCGATGGATACCAGGTTCTTCTCCAGTCCAGGCACATAGTTTACATCAGTCAGGGTGAGAGGAGCTCCATGCTCCCTCTGAAACACAACCATACCTTCACCTGAAACATGGTACCTTCCATCATCGCCCATCTCTATGCACATCTAGAGGTCCTTCTCCTCCAAGGTACTGTAAACTCTTATCGTCGGTCATGTGGAATGAGGCTCCACTGTCTAGGTACCAAACACAACCCACGATCAATGAAACCATGCATGCAATGATGGTAAAATCCAATTCGAACTGTGAGGCCAGTGCCTCACCATCTGATCCTTTCGAGGATCCCTTGGATTTCTTATGTGGACAATTTGTTGCATAATGGCCCACCTCATGACAATTAAAGCATCACACTTTAGATTTTTCAATCTTCTTCCCACCATGGGAAGAACTCGATTTGGACTTGGAAGCCTTCCCTTTCCCTTTCCTCGCATTACTTGCTAAGGCTATATTTTCTTCATCATCGTGCTTTGATGAAGAACCATCTCTGGTGCTTCTCCCGATCTCCTCCTGCATCAGATCCATCCACAGTCGTTCCCAATCTAGTAGTTTCCCTCTTCCATTCACTGAGTCTTCGTAGCTATGCCAACTCTTAGGAATACCAAGAAGAGCAAGACTCACCATGTCATCATCGGCTGTCATGATTACTACACTTCCAAGATCATCTCTGTAGGTGGTGAGCTTGTTCATGTAGGTTTTAACCCTGTACATAAATTACCTGCATACGAATTCTAAAACACAGAAAATAAACAATAGTGAGAGCATAACACATAAAACACATATACACAGAGATTTTCCCCTGGATCCCAAAACTGGGACTACTAGCTTGATTTTTCATTATATTCCTTTCAATGCTACAATACATATTTATACATGCCGAAGCATCCAATACCATGGACCGAAAACCATCATGTCCAAAACCATGGACCAAAAACCATCGCGTCCAAAAAACATGTGCGAAAATCATGCACAAAACCATAGGTGGGTCCGCCCAACCTAACATAGGGTCCAAAACCAAAATTTTCCAGAGCGCTACCCTGGACCCCATAAAGTGGGGTTACAGGTATGCCTCAAACCCCCTGTGACCCCCCCCCCACCCCGCTACACAATCGGCGCAACGAAGGGGGGGCTCCACCCCCCCTCTAACCCCCTGGTTAACTACGTGGGCTAGTCGTGGAAAGAATATAACACAGCCCAACATTCTCCCACTTGTTGTTTTCTTTCCACAGGGGGCCATAAGAGATCTTAGTCATTTTTCCAGCCCTAAAACACCCATTGTCTCTCTACACCAAGAGAACTTCTAAGAGCTCACAGATTTTGTCAATGCATCTACAGTATTCTTCAAAGTCTCCACCTTTACCAGCAACACCTTTTTGTCTTCTATCATATCCCTCACAAAGTGATACTGAACATCAATGTGCTTTGTCTTTGAATGATATGCGGGGTTCTTTGCCAAGAAAATTTCACTTTGGTTGTCATAATCTATCCTTATAGCTCCCTATACTAACCCCATACTTGAACACAATCTCTGCAACCAAACTACTTCCTTGCTTGCATGAGTGGCTGCCATGTATTCTGCCTCTGTAGCTGATAGTGCCACTACATATTGTTTCTTACTCATCCAATTGACTGCACCTCCAAATAGGTTAAACACATACCCACTTCTAGATCTTCTCTATCCAGATCTCCAGCCCAGTTAGCATCAACAAAGCCACAAATATCCAACACTCTGTCCAATCCTGGTCTTCCTTGGTAGCACAAACCATAATCACTAGTGCCACGTAAATATCTGAAAACCCTCTTCACTGCTGTCCAATGCTCCTTTCCTGGTTTTGACATAAACCTACTCAATACTCCCATTGCATGTGCAATGTCTGGTCTAGTACAGACCATTGCATACATCAGGCTACCGACTGCACTTGCATATGGAACATGGGACATGTCCTCTTCCTCTTCTTATGTCTTGGGAATAGGAACCTTCATTGGTTTACTATCCTGCATATTAAACCTCTGCAGTATTGTCTCGACATACTTCCTCTGGTTTAACCAGAGCTTCCTCTTTGTACGATCTCTTTTAATTTCCATGCCCAAAATATAGCTTGCAGCACCAAGATCTTTCATGTCGAATTTGGAGGACAATTGGGTCTTCAAATCCTGGATAATTTCTTTGTCATTTCCAACCAGCAACATATCATCCACATACAAGACCAGATAAATAACACAGTCACCAATTACTTTAAAATACACACAGTGATCTGATTTGCTTCTCGTGAAGCCAAGTCCCCGTATAAATGTGTCAAATTTCTGATACCACATCCTTAGTGACTGTTTTAACCCATATAGAGACTTCTTTAACTTGCATACTAGTTCTTTCTTACCCTTCACCGCAAAACCTTCAGGTTGCTTCATGTAGATCTCCTCTTCCAGATCCCCGTGAAGAAATGTTGTCTTCACATCCATCTGTTCTACCTCATAATCAAAAGAAGCAGCAACAGATAAACGTAATCTAATATAAGTTACTTTGGCAACGGGAGAAAAAATATCACGAAAATCAATTCCCGGCACCTGGGAATAACCTTTTTCTACCAATCGAGCTTTGTATTTCTCCAACTTTCCTTCTGCATTTGTCTTCTTCTTGAACACCCATTTGCTGCCAATGGGTTTCCTTCCAGCCGGAAACTCCACCAAATCCCAAGCCTCATTTTTGTTCAAAGATGCCATTTCATCAACCATGGCCTCTTTCCAAAGTTTTCCATCCTCTAAATCCACTGCTTCCTTCATAGTTCTGGGATCATTATCAGTAACAGACAAAGCAAAATTTGAACAGAAAACAGATGGACTATACCTTTCTGGCTGCCTTCTTTCTCGAACTGATCTTCTCACACCCGGAGTTTGTGGCTCTTCATCTTCTGATTCCTCCTCTACTATAGAGTCTGATTCTTCCTCCTTTAGCTTAAACTCTATCTTCTCAAGTTCCTTTGGTTGGACTTCATGTTTAATAACATCTTTTACCTCTCTAAACACCACATCTCGGCTGTACACAACCTTCCTTGTTACTGGGTTCCAAAGCTTATAACTCTTTAAACCATCCTTATACCCAATAAAGATGCACTTTTCAGATTTGCTATCCAACTTGGTTCATTTATCCTTTGGAACATGTACATATGCATCACATCCAAATACCCTCAGATGTGAAAGAGAGGGTTTCTTACCAGTCCATACCTCTTGAGGAGTCTTATCCTCCAACGCTGATGAAGGTGACCTGTTGACCAGGTAACATGTAGTAACCACCGCCTCTGCCCAGAATTCATGTCCTAACCCAGCACCACTGAGCATGCTTCTTGCCCTTTCCATCAACGTCTTGTTCATTCTTTCTGCAACTCCATTTTGCTGAGGTATATATGGAGTAGTCTTCTGCCTTGCTATACCACACTTCTTAAAAAATTCTTCAAATTCCTTACTGCAAAAATCTCCACCGTTATCTGTCCTCAGAACCTTTATCTTCTTCTCTGTCTGGTTTTCCACTAGAACTTTAAATTCTTTAAACCTGTCAAAGACTTCAAATTTCTTCTTAAGGAAATATATCCATGTATTCCTTGAGAAGTCATCTATAAATGATACATAGTACACAAGATTACCTAGCGATGGAACCTTCACAGGTCCAAACACATCACTATGCACAAGCTCTAATATCTGTTTCGCCCTCTTACCACCAAAGGGGAAACTCACCGGACTCTGTTTCCCATATACACAATTTTCACAGAAATCAAAATCCAAAGAGCTATTACTCATACCTTCTACCATACCTTTACCATGAAGTATTCGAAGGCCCTTCTCTCCAATATGTCCAAGCCTTTGATGCCACAGCATGGTATTCTCTCCAGAGACCACTAGATTTTCTGCACCACTTTTAGGAACCACAAAACTATTTCACCCATCAATAACAGTGCTACTTTGTAGCTTGTACAGAGTTCCAATCCGAACTCCCCGCATCAATACCAGTGCTCCCCAAACCATCTTGCAGGTATCCTTTTCGAACACTTTTTTTACACCTGCATCATCCAACTTGCTTACAGAAATCAGATTTTTGGCCAATGCAGGAATATGTAGAACACGCGGAAGTGTTCTAACCCTTCCACCTTGCAACTTCAACTTTACCTTTCCACAACCAACGATTCTAGCCTTCCTATCATCCCCTAAGAAGACATCACCACCATCGCATTTCTCATACTCGCAGAACCACTCTCTGTGGGGAGTTAAGTGAAAGGATGCACCTGAGTCAATCAACCATGCCTCATGATCTGCATGTGTACTTGAAGAAGCCAAGTACACATCCCCACCTTCATCTGAGGTGGTTTTCGCCTCTGTAGAAGGAGCATCATCAGATCCCTTTCCTTTGTCAGGAGCTTTAGATTTACAGTCCCTTTTGTAGTGCCCTTCCTTTCCACATTTCCAGCACACCACCTTTACAAGTTTTCCTGGAGATTTAGATCTCCCTCTAGATTTAGATCTCCCACTCGATGACTTATTTTTGTTTCTATTCTGGGACTGCCCTCGTACAGACAAGGCATCACCATTTTAGCTCTCCATATTTTTTCGTCTCATCTCCTCCGTCAACAAGGATGAGACTATTTCATCAAAATGCAAGGCAGTTGCGTTGCTACCTATTACAATAACTAGACTATCCCACCAATCTGGTAGAGAACACAACAAACTGATGCACTTATCTTCATCTAAATTTTAATATCAACAGATGCTAACTGACTTACCACAGCATTAAATGCATTCAGATGCTCTGTCACCGAGTCTCCATCTTTCATCCTCAGGTTATATAGCTTTTTCCGCAGGAACAGTTTATTCACCAGAGACTTAGATTGGTACAAAGTCCCTAACTTGTCCCACAAAGCCTTCATCGTAGCTTCCCCTGATACATTCAGCAATACTGAATCTGAGACACACAATCGTATTGTGCTCTTTGCCTTCCGATCCAACTTCTTCCATTCTTCATCAGACACTCTCGTTGGCTCAGTACCTGAATCTACCGCGATCCACTGATCTTTATCCACCAACAGATCCTCCATCTTGAGTTTCCACAACTCAAAACTCTGACCATTAAATTTCTCGATCTCTATCTTTCCACTGCTCGCCATCTTCTTTCACCACCAGAATCGATCTCGCAGATCTCCCACTGAACAGGGTCTACCATAGGGCCGAGTGAAACCCCTCAGCAACAAAGGTGTCCCCTTGAAGCCAAAACAGCTCTAATAAAAAATGTAGGTTTTAACCCTGTAAAGAAATTACCTGCATACGAATTTTAAAACACAGAAAATAAACAATAGTGAGAGCATAACACATATACACAGAGATTTTCCCCCGGATCCCAAAACCGTGACTACCAGCTTGATTTTTCATTATATTCCTTTCAATGTTAGAATACATATTTATACATGCTGAAGCATCCAATACCATGGACCAAAAACCATCGCGTCCAAAACCATGGACCAAAAACCATCACATCCAAAAAACATGTGCGAAAATCATGCACAAAACCATAGGTGGGTCCGCCCAACCTAACATAGGGTCCAAAACCAAAATTTTCCGGGGCGCTACCCCAGACCCCATAAAGTGTGGTTACAGGTACGCCTCAAACCCCCTGTGACCCCCCCCCCCGCTACGTAATTGGCGCAACAAAGGGGGGGCTCCGGCCCCCTCTAACCCCCAGTTAACTACGTGGGCTAGTCGTGGAAAGAATATAACACAACCAAACAGTTCAAATATGTAGAGATTGTGTCACCCTTTTCACACTTGATTTTTTGAAGCTTGTCTTTCAGCTCCAGCTTCCTCTGATCACTGTTGTTTTGATATAGATCCTTCAATGTCTTCCACATTGAAAATGGTGTCTCCTTCCCATGGAGACTCGAGACAATATGGTCTCGAACTCCCTCCAAAATAATCCTCCTTGCTCTCGCCACACATTTATTCCATTCCGCCAATTCTTGGGCATTAGCTGCTGCTGGCTTGGGGACTTCTTAATCAATGAAGTCCTTCAACCCGTTGTCCTCTAATACCGCTTCCATGCGATCCTTCTAGGCTATGTAATTCGAGCTGCCATCCAAGGCGTACTCGAGTCTCAAGCCATTGAACGCCATTGGTGAATTTTGAGATGTGATAAGAAATCGATTATGTACCTACAATCAGTAACTTCAAACTTCTCCCTTCTTTGTATATTGTTCTCCACTTTGATCACCTTTGCTCTGATACCATGTATAAATTCTCACTGTAGATCACCTAATAATGCAATGTAACTAAAGCAAAATACTTGATATACTTCTACAAAAAAACTTGCGGAAGCTTAATCGATTTTGAGCAAGATCAAATAGAACACATATAACAGATGAAGAAGAAATCAATCACACATGAACATAGAAGAATACTCTGGGGAAAGCCTCAGCTAAAAACCCCGCTATATGTATTATCATACAAGTGGAAATATCTCAGGATTACACAGAGCTTTATCTCACAAGCTATCCAGCTCTCAGTACAATCCCTCACTATTGCTCATAGACAGAATAGGCAAGACATATGCCTTCCTTCAGTCCTCCAAGCCTCCTATTTCCTTGTGCAATTTCTCCTAGGTCCTCAAGCTGCCACCTGTGTGTAATTACCTCACACATTGCTCACTTACATCTGAAATAACTACGCAATACTCAAGGAAAGAATTCTTTCTGCATGCAAGAGTATCCTCATGGGAATATTCCTGCAACTGATAGTACATTGTCCCATCCTTTGATCTCAACTGGATCTCTGTCTGAACTGACATGAATGAGTTATTTATGAGAGAATATTCAGTTATCTGAAGTACACTAGTTGCATGCATGCATGCATTAACTAACTAAACTCATAATCAGCTCCACAAACTGTTGGAACTAATCTAACTGGACTTAACTCAGTTAACTGAGCTAACTAATTACAACTCAAAGTACAACTCATCATGATCTCCTTAATTAAGGGATAACTTCCTCAATCAAAGGGATAACTATTGCATGTATTCACATAGACTTCATGTTTGATTTTGTCCAACTAATTAACTCAAGATGAATTAATTAATTATTTTACAAATAGCTGCTCAGATCAAATTCGAATTTTAATTCTCAGTTTTAATTTAGGGACTAATTAAAATTGGAATGTATCCCGAAATTCTATCTACAACAATGTTATTTTTAGCATTTCTTGTTGCTATTTTCAACACTCCCTCTCAACAAGAAAGGGATTATCTGTCACCCTGATCTTGTCTCTGTGGAACTCGAATTTGCATTTTGATAATGCCTTAGTCAAAATGTCTGCATCCTGCTCCTCGGTCAAAACATACTGCAACAACATGATCCTCTTCACCACACAGTCTCGAAGATGATGATACTGGATATCGATGTGCTTGGACCTGTCATGAAATACTGGATTCTCAGAGAGTTTGATACAACTTTGATTATCACAATAGATCACAATTGGATCCATCCTTTGATCAAACAACCCAACTAGAACTTTTCGCATCCAAATGGCCTCACATGCTGCCTAGCTAAGTGCAACTGACCTCTGTTTCCTACTGTACCAAGAAACTGTAGCTGAACCAAGGTTGAAAATTCCTCCTGAAGCGCTCTTCCGATCTGATGGACTCCTTGCTCAATCTGCATCTGTGAAGCCCTGAAGCTTCACTCCCTCTGTCCGTCTGTACCATAATCCATATTGATATGTGCCTCTGAGGTATCTCAGCACATGCTTAGCTTCCTTCCAAAACAGCTTGGCAGGCTGAACCATAGCTTGACTTAGCAGGTTCACAGCAAAGCAAAAATCTGGTTGTGTGTTCACTAAATACATCAATGAACCCACAAGTTGCCGATACACAGTAGCAGCTACTACCTCACCTGAAGTAGCATCCTCCTTCCTCCAGTTACCTGCTAGATGAGTCTACATGGGCTTGTACTTCTCCATGTGGAATCTCCTGAGTATCTCATTGACATACTTGCCTTGAGACACAAACACTTCCCCATCCTTCTGCCACACTTCCATGCCTAGAAAGTAGTGCATGAGACCCATGTCTTTCAGCTCAAACTCTCTTGCAAGACTTGATCATCTGATCATCACCTGTTAATATTAGATCATCAACATAAAGAACAATGATCAATGGCTTACCTTCTACCATGATGTGGTATAGGTTCGCATCTGCTTCACTCTTTGTGAAGCCCAACCTGGTGAATTAGTTGTCGATCCTGGTGTACCAAGCACGAGGTTCTTGCTTCAGCCCATGCAAAGCTCTCTTGAGTCGGCACACATGTGACTCACGATCGAGGGTCTCAAATCCTTCCAGCAACTCTATGTACACCTCTTCCTCAATCTTGCCATTGAGGAATGTGGTCTTCACATCCATCTGATGGATCTTCCAACCCATCTGTGCTGATAGTGCCAACATCGATCTGATAGATGAGTATCTTTCTACTAGAGCAAAAGTCTCATCATAGTCAATCCCCTCGACCTGTGAGAAACCACGGGCAACAAATCTTGCCTTATGTTTCTCCACACTACCATCAACAGCTTGCTTTACCTTGTAAAGCCAACAAGAACTCACAACTGACTTGTTCTCCAGTCTTGGAACCACATCCCAAACACTGTTCCAAACTATGGAGTCATACTCCTCCACCATAGCATCAACCCAAACTGGCTGTTGCACTGCTTCCTCAAAGGAAGATGGTTCGGTCTCTACACATTCCCCAACAAGGGCCATGTAACTAGTGTACCGCTCAGGTGACCTCCTTTGTCTACGCTAAGAAGATGGCTCTCCCATATTCTCTCAAACATCCATCAACAATTTGTTCGCTTCCCTTGTTCATTTCCGCCCCTCTCTGGAAGACTCTGCATGAGTGGATGTCTCCACTCCTGGAACCTCTGCATGCGGCTGCTCCACATCAGTCTAAGGCTCCTCCTCCTTAGGAACCAAAAGTTCCTCCTCTGCATGCAACTTGAGCTCCCTCTCAAGGGAAACTCGCATGGCCTTCTGCTCATCAAAATTTAGATTTCTGGGAACCACTGTCCTCTTAATGGTAGGCAAGAACACCTGATAGTTGTGGGGTGTATCAGTGTACCCCCACAAGTATCCCCAACTCAGTTGTTGGCTCAAGTTTCTTCTGGGCATCTTTGGTCACATGGTAAAATACTGATGAGCCAAAGATCCTGAAGTGAATCACATCTAGTCTCTTCCCGGAGAAAGCTTCCTCTAGTGTCTTCATCCCAAGTATGCGATGCAGGCTTCTATTCTGCAAGTATTTCGCTATATTGCATGCCTCAGCCCACAAATGAAGTGGTAGGCCTTGGTCATGCAGCGTCTATCGGGCTGCTCCCACAATCGTTCTATCCTTCCTCTTGGCCACCCCATTCTGTTGTGGGTTATGGGGTGCTGTCAACTCCCGTTTAATTCCTTCCGCTGCACAGAAGTCCTTAAACTCTTGAGAGACATACTCTCCACCGTTGTCACTTCTCAAGGCCATTATTTTCTTCCCTGATTCCTTCTCAACCAAAGCTTTGAACTCACAAAACTTAGAGAAGGTATGATCCTTCTTCTGCATGAAATAGATCCAACACTTACGAGAAAAATCATCAATGAAAATAACATAGTACCTTTGTTTCATGGTGGATGCAGTCGAGAATGGTCCACACACATATGTATGAACTCATTGCAAGATCGCCTCAGCTCGAATGTCTTGATCATGAAAGGAAGATTTTGCATACTTACCCAAGGTACAAACTTTGCATGTGTCTACTTGCTCAAGTTTACCTTGGGGAAGTCCGTTAGAGATTTGCTGCATGATCTTCAAGGCCCCATGATGCAAGTGGCCCAACCGTCTATGCCATAACTCGCTAATATCTTGGCTTTGCACCAACTCTGCTTTGGAACTCAATGTATCACAGTCATCTACCTCCAACTCATAGAGATTCTTCACTCGAATCCCCTCATGATCTACATGTGTACTTGAAGAAGCCAAGTACACATCCCCACCTTCATCTGAGGTGGTTTTCGCCTTTGCAGAAGGAGCATCATCAGATCCCTTTCCTTTGTCAGGAGCTTTAGATTTACAGGTCCTTTTGTAGTGCCCTTCCTTTCCGCATTTCCAGCACACCACCTTTACATGTTTTCCTGGAGATTTAGATCTCCCTCTAGATTTAGATCTCCCACTCGATGACTTATTTTTGTTTCTCTTCTGGGACTACCCTCGTACAGACAAGGCATCACCATTTTGGCTCTCCATATTTTTTCGTCTCATCTCCTCCATCAGCAAGGAAGAGACTATTTCATCAAAATGCAAGGCAGTTGCATTGCTACCTATTACAATAATCAGACTATCCCATGAATCTGGTAGAGAACACAACAAACTGATGCACTTATCTTCATCTGAAATTTTAATATCAACAGATGCTAACTGACTTACCACAGTATTAAATGCGTCTAGATGCTCTTTCACTGAGTCTCCATCTTTTATCCTCAGGTTATACAGCTTTTTCTGCAGGAACAGTTTATTCACCAGAGACTTAGATTGGTACAAAGTCCCTAACTTGTCCCACAAATCCTTCGTCGTAGCTTCCCCTAATACATTCAGTAATACTGAATTTGAGACACACAATCGTATTGTGCTCTTTGCCTTCTGATCCAACTTCTTCCATTCTTCATTAGACACTCCCATTAGTTTAGTACCCGGATCTATTGCGATCCACTGATCTTTATCCACCAGCAGATCCTCCATCTTGAGTTTCCACAACTCAAAACTCTGACCATTAAATTTCTTGATCTCTATCTTTCCACTGCTCGCCATCTTCTTTCACCACTAGAATCAATCTCGCAGATCTCCCACTGAACAGGGTCTACCACAGGCCTGAGCGAAACCCCTCAGTAACAAAGGTGTCCCCTTAAAGCCAAAACAGCTATGATACCAAATGTAGGTTTTAACCCTGTAAAGAAATTACCTGCATACGAATTTTAAAACACAGAAAATAAACAATATCAAGAGCATAACACATAAAACACATATACATAGATATTTTCCCCTGGATCCCAAAACCGGGACTACCAGCTTGATTTTTCATTATATTCCTTTCAATGTTAGAATACATATTTATACATGCCGAAGCATCCAATACCATGGACTGAAAAGCATCGCATCCAAAACCATGGACCGAAAACTATTGCGTCCAAAAAACATGTGCAAAAATCATGCACAAAACCATAGGTGGGTTTGCCCAACATAACATAGGGTCCAAAACCAAAATTTTCCGGGGCGCTACCCCCGACCCCATAAAGTAAGGTCACAAGTACACCTCAAACCCCCTATGACCCCCCCCCCCAACACAATCGACGCAACAAAGGGGGGGCTCCACCCCCCTTTAACCCCAGTTAACTACGTGGGCTAGTCGTGGAAAGAATATAACACAACCCAACAGTTCAAATCTGTAGAGATCGTGTCACCCTTTTCACACTTTATTTTCCGAAGATTGTCTTTCAGCTCCAGCTTCCTCTGATCGTTGTTGTTCTGATATAGATCCTTCAATGTCTTCCACATTGAAAACAATGTCTCCTTCCCATGGAGACTCAAGAAAATATGGTCTCGAACTCCCTCTAGAAGAATCCTCCTTGCTCTCACCACACATTTCTTCCATTCCGCCAATTCTTGGGCATTAGCTGCTGCTGGCTTGGGGACTTCTTAATCAATGAAGTCCTTCAACCCGTTGTCCTCTAATACTGCTTCCATGCGATCCTTCCAGGCTATGTAATTCGAGCTGCCATCCAAGGCGTACTCGAGTCTCAAGCCATTGAATGACATTGGTGAATTTTGAGATGTGATAAGAAACCGATTCTATACCTACAATCAAGAACTTCAAAACTTCGAACTTCTCCCTTCTTTGTATATTGCTCTCCGCTTTGATCACCTTTGCTCTGATACCATGTAGAAATTCTCACTGTAGATCACCTGATAATGCAATGTAACTAAAGCAAAATACTTGATCTACTTCTACAAAAAAACTTGCGGAAGCTTAATCGATTTTGAGCAAGATCAAATAGAACACATATAACAGATGAAGAAAAAATCAATCACACATGAATAGAGAAGAATACTCTGGGGAAAGCCTCAGCTAAAACCCCACTATCTATATTATCATACAAGTGGAAATATCTCAGGATTACACAGAGCTTTATCTCACAAGCTATCCATCTCTCAGTACAATCCCTCACTACTGCTCATAGACATAATAGGCAACACATATGCCTTCCTTCAGTCCTCCAAGCCTCCTATTTCCTTGCGCAATTTCTCCTGGGTCCTCAAGCTGCCACCTATGTGTAATTACCTCACACATTGCTCACTAACCTCTGAAATAATTGTGCAATCCTCAAGGAAAGAATTCCTTCTGCATGCAAGAGATATCCTCATGGGAATATTCCTGCAACTGATAGTACATTGTCCCATCCTTTGATCTCAACTGGGTCTCTGTCTGAACTGACATGCATGAGTTATTTATGAGAGAATATTCAGTTATCTGAAGTACACTAGTTGCATGCATGCATGCATTGACTAACTGAACTCACAATCAGTTCCACAAACTGTTGGAACTAATCTAACTGGACTTAACTCAGTTAACTGAGCTAACTAATTACAACTCAAAGTACAACTCATCCTGATCTCCTTAATTAAGGGATAACTTCCTCAATCAAAGGGATAACTGTTGCATGTCTTCACATAGACTTCATGTTTGATTTTCTCCAACTAATTAACTCAAGATGAATTAATTAATTATTTTACAAACAGTTGCTCAGATCAAATTCGAATTTTAATTCTCAATTTTAATTTAGGGACTAATTAAAATTGGGATGTATCGTGAAATGCTATCTATAGCAATGCTATTTTTAGCATTTCTTGTTGCTATTTTCAACACTTAGGGTGTGAAAAATGGATTTCAGAGGATATAAGGTTAAAGTTTTGATTCCCTAATATCACTTATAGTGCAAGGGGAAGAGCATACTCCTCAAACAAAGATTCAACTAAAATTGGTGTTTCAGGTGTAGTGTGTACAAGAAGTGCATGTGTGAGCATAACAATGTTTGATTGCAACAATGTGGATATGAAATGATCTGTTACTAGTATTTCCTAATCAAAATAAGTTAATTTCACCTTAGAAGAAAGGAAAAACGTGTATATGTTGGGACACTAATTGTTCCTCTCAACTAAACTATGTGAAAATTTTGAATCTTAAGAGAGATGGAAAATAGTGTTTTCAAAATTGTTTATGATTCCACAAGATCACTGAAGTGTGAGGGGAAGAGCATACTCCAGATTCTACTCTCTCCATTCCTGGTCCAAAACAATAGAATTTAAATGAAAAGAGATAAGCTACAGAAATCAAAAACATAGCTAAAAGACAACATATCTAGTTTTTAGGAGTGGGAACAATTCACTTGTCACCTAACACAAAAAACAAAATTACACTATATGATGTTCTTCTGTGACTCGTGCAGATTATGGTTGGATAATCGTTGAGGTATAATTGTGACTGTTTTTAGATCGTCATCGGGTTATCACCATGTTTTTTTTTCTCAACACCCATGGCGATGACCAAAAACTTGGGTAAGGCTAAAATATCTATTGCTCTGCAACTTGCTTACCAAAAGAGTTTTGTAGAACTAGAGTGCTGAAAGAAGTGAGAATAGAGAAGAGAAAGAAGAGAGGGTAGGCTTGCAAAACAACCCAAAATGATTAGTGAGGAAATAGTGTGATAGCATAGGACTCAAACTCAAACCAGAATTTCACAAGACACATTGAAACTCAAATTCTCATATTAACAAAAAATTCATTCATGAATAGTAATTTGAAACCTTGTTGGCTGCTTCAACAACTGAGTTCAATTCCTTTTTATACTTGGAGAAGGAAGACTCTAGAATCAAGAGAGAATTCCTGAGGAAGTTGAGAGGAGTCTCTTAATTTTATAATTTTTTTGAATAGAGATAATTCCAATATTTTTATAGGGAGATGAACTTTTTTGTATTTTACATAATTCTAGGATTTTCTAGAATTTACATAATTCCAAGATTTTTTAGAAATCTAGAAAATCTATAATTTTATAAAATATTTCTTACTTTTAGAAAACTAAATACATTTTTTTATGAGGATTCTCTTACATTAGACTCTTGGGGTACAAAAATTTCATGGATTCTTGTCCATGAGTCTCCATCCTTGCTGCATTTTAAATGGATCCCACACTTTGTGTTGTTGTTGGTCATGGGCTTGTTCCAATTGTTATGTCGTTGTTTGTAGTCTTATAGGATCCCATACTTTAGTTTGTTTTCCATGCTTCATTACACTGCATCTCTCCTTAGGCATCTGCTTCATAAGTTTCAATAACTTGTCAATCTCAATATCTAGCTTCGTCCTTTGTTGGCACATATCAGCATTGTTCACATCTTTCTTAAAATGTATGTCCTACTCCTCAGTTGCAAATTATTCCTCCCATTCATGTTTTTCTAAGTCTGGAACTTCTATCCCAACCTTGTCTTTCTCCTTGAATTTTCATCCTTTTAACACATTTTATCTTCATTTCTCTTCCTCCTTGTTAGCTATCTTCATTATTCATAATTTCTGTTAGTCCTGCAATGTTTTGGGCTAAGTTTTCCTTTTTAGTGTCCATTTCATCCTTTGGAGTATGAAACTCCTCCTTACTTATATATTTTTCTGGTACTTGATGAATTTTTTGGCTCTTGACTCCATATTTTCCTCCCTTAAAAAAATCCACATCCTCTAATTTTTTATGATCTTATTGATATGTGTCCTTCACTATGAGAGTTTCTTTTCCAACGCCACTATTGGTGCACATAAATACAAACTTGGTATTTGTTGCATAGTTGGCCAACAAAGCCCACTCAACATCGACCCTTTCGACAACACCCATGGAGTGGATGAAGTCTCACTCAAGATGTTAATAGGTTACTGTCAGAACCAAGTTTCCACATTCTAAAGGGATTGTTACGATGTCAAGGAACTAAGACTTGACCTACATTGTAGGGCTTAGTCACCCATTAGATAGACACGTAACTTCCATCCTAGGACTGTGCTCTGTGCAACACCTCTAGACTCATATGTTCACTTGTTAACGTGCAAGTCACTAGGGACAATATGCTGAGGGCTAACCTGACTTATGCCTCTCGGCATTTATGATGACATCAACAATACAGGAATCATTTGTTATGCTAACACAATAACACATTAAATCATTACCATATTGTTACCTAACTTGGTCATTCGAGAAATTAGAGTTCATTATAATAATGAAGAAATATTATGCATGCGTTGAACCAAGATTCCATAACTATAGAACCACAACGATGTATTAAACAAGATATCAGGGGCAACCCAGCCATCCATTCTATCACTTCATTATAAATCAGTAAAGGCGTCAGGCGCTACAATGTAAATATTAGGTCATTCGGCTCACCAACCATCAGTCCCTGCTCATAGTACAAAACCATCAAGCCTTTATTATAGAAGATTGACTTTACATAAATGGTTTCAAAGCAACGATAGAATCATACGCTAACACTTAATACTATCGACACAAAATGGAAAATCCATGTAGAGAAATACTCTCATCTTTAGAAATTATAGTCTGAGTAGTCATCGTCTAGTTGTCTAATCTATTGATCAACCTATAACCTATCTCGAGCATCTTCCTTTATTAGCTCCTGGTAGCTTCGTGAACCTTCTTGGCATGCTCCTCCACTCTTCTAGTTGTCCTCTTAACTAGATGGATGTTAGGATATTTTCTAACATTCTCCCTTGGTTGGCCCATATCGGCTTAACAATCTATTGAAAATATCTCCTGCCTATTCCTTCCACTTTCGTTGACCTTCCTCTTCCTCTAAATATCTCTAACCTCCCCTGTCACGGCATCCCTCTCCTCCTTCGACATTGCTGCAAAATCCTAACTCCCTAACCTTATTCGCACGCGTCTCCACTCTCTGGATGTTGACCTCTTCTTCTTGCGCAATACATCCCTACGCCACGCCTCTTCCTCCCACGTCATCTCTCTCTGTTGCATGCCATTTACTCTCTTTCGTGCCTCTCTATCCTCCTGTGTGTATTCCTATTTAACAAAAAATTAACAAAATTTTTCTAGCCTCCAATAGCCACCATCTTCAATACTTGTAAATAAAGACTCAAATAAAAAATATTTTGCAAAACTAGAGACTTTTCTGTCTCATTCAATAATTCAAACATTTCCTCCATGTGCTATTATAAGCATTACATGGGATCCTCATCATCTTCTCATAAGATGAACCCTTGTTATAAATCACAAATGTGAACTACTTCTTCATTTTCCAAATACTTCTGCTCAAATGTTTTGAGTTTTTCATCTTTCAATTGAGTGCTCAACAGGTGCCTCGATTTCTTCCTCAATTTCTTGGCATATAATTGCCTAATAGGCCATTGGAACTTCTTCTTCAAGGTCCATCCACATCTCTAGTCTTCTTCCATTTCTTGTAGTATCATTTTTATTACACTAAGCCTCTCTTTCAACTCATCCATTTCTTTTTAAAACTCCTCTTGGCTCATTCTCTTCCTCATGCCATTTTCTTTGGCATTTTCCTTTCCTAATCTCTTTTACTATCCATATCAATCTTATGTATCTTCCAATGTGCTTATCGCATTTCCATTGCACTGCTCAAATGTCAAATTATTTGCAACTTCAACTCTTGACTTGACTTGATTTGTGGAGTGTCAGGTACCACCTATCATGCATTGTTCTAAGAGATTCAATGACTTTAACTTTCGCTTATACTCTTACCAAGATTTTGTTGTACTGAACTCATTTTTACTTTCATTTTTACATCAATAATTTGATGTTAACTCTTTACAAAGACACCATTGCATGAGTTTCATTTTATGCATAGGCATTATATGATTTGACTTCAATGTCTAACTTTACAATAGGGCTAACATATTTTCTTGTCTTACTAAACTCTTGACTTTCAACTTTTTACTTTGGCTTCCACTAAAAGTGAATTTTCAAATTTTACTTAACTTTTATCCTCCAAATAATTATCCCACTTTGCAATTCTTTTCATAACACCATAGATTTTTTATTTTATTTTTTAAATTGAAAATAACCTTGTATTTAATAATTGACCTTGGATTTATTGAACAATATCCATAAAGAGTAGTAAGCAAAATATCATACAATCGTAAAAGAAACTTAATACTAAACCAAGAACTATGAATTAAGATCCATATTCATTAATGAACCTTCCAATAGATCAAAATAGAGTAGTGTTTGTTAGAGTCGATCTTGTCAGTCCTCCGTCAGAGATCAAAACTCTTTCTGCATTTCATTTTTAGGTTTCTCGCTCCATTCGCTCAACTGCATTCCGCTAGGGGCATGCCATAATTTGACGGAAGGGTCTTGCCAGTCATTACCCCTCATGCTTTGTACCTGTTGGCTCGGGTCTGTTCATCAAAGTTCATTAAATGACAATCAATATTTGGTATTTTAATGGGCAAAAAATCATATCAGTCATAGGTCTAGGGTTTCATAAGTCGTGTTTTCAGAGTACCCAAACACGCCAGCAGGCCAGAGGGAGGTTCAACAAGTTTCATCTCCAGATTTTCATCATCCATAATTCTCAAGGGTGATTCCTCTTCAAAACTTTGTTTTGAAGAGGAAATCGTCAAATTATTGTTTATGATAAATATGTAAAGTTCTCCAACATGAAGCACTTGAAAAGCTGGTTCTGGTCATCCTTTTCCAAATGCCATGACAGCTACTCCTGCAAAAAATTGCCAAAAATTTCATCATTTTAGTCAAAAATCCAAAAAGAGAATGTGAAATACAGAGTTGTATTAAGTTGTGGAAAAAGTGCCAAAATGAAACATTGCAAAGTGGGTTTTGAAGAAACAAAAATCAAAACCATGACTCCATGCCTTTATATAGATTTTCTCATAAGAATCAAAGTCATTTTACATGCCAAGGTTGGAGAGAAATCATTTCAAAGGAATTTGGTGAGCCAGCGTGCATTTTGGGTGAGGTTGAAGGTGTCTTGACAGGCGCGGCGCATACAGTAGGTGGCACGGTGCACCGGGCCAACGCGGCGCATTGGGCGCGTTCCTCCAGTGCTAATTTCAATGGGCACAGCGCACTGGTAGCGCGCGGCGCATACAGTATAACACCCCAAAAACGCCCGAAAATCCTCCAAATCGCCATTGAATTGCTTGGACGTGCCAGGTAGGGTCAACATCTCGTGATTCATCCATTTTTGTGTGTCATATGATGGTGGTTTATGGTTCCAAATATTGAAACAAAATTTCCAAACCCTACCTCTAAAAATCCTTATATCAATTGCTGTTAAGGGTTGCAAATTCATCATTTTGTCACCAAGTTTCCCCTTTCATCCCATCTGTCCCTTTTTCCTTCATTCCCTTTTTCCTTATACCATATCCCTTTGAAGGTCATTGCCCCCATCCCCTAAATTTACTAAACCCTTATCCCCAATTCCCTTTCACCCATTTGCCCAATGCAAAAACCCCAAACCCTACCCTATGCAAAGTTCCCAAACCCTCCTACACTGCCCTAAATAAAATCTATCCTAATACTCCTAATCCCTTCATATTTTCCCTCCCTAACAGTCCCTGTTACATTGCTCCCTTGGTGACAGATTTCAACATATCACAACAGCAGTCCAACACAGTCTTGCGACCAGCATTCATTTCTCCAAGAAGTTTTCATAACATCAATTATGTCATCTGATCATTCATCCGACTATGAGGAGGAAACTCACAGTGACTCACCCACGGAAGAACGTGCACCCTGGAGGCCTCACAAAAGTGGCAGACATGTTAGAGAAGAACCGACTACCCTCACAGAATTGCAGGCCTGCCCTTTTGCCGTCTCTTGTTTTCGGTTTCAGTCATGCTATGAGTTTTGTGAAAAGGTTGCAAATGTTCAATTCCACCATGAGTTGGCTCGCCTATTTGTTCTACATTTACATGGTGCTCAAGTTACTTTGGCAAGGGTTACTTTCAAACTTACACCGGAATCTATCTCATTAGCTACCGGCATGCCTAATATTGGAGAGCCATGGAACAAGAGACAAAAAGTTGACCGACAACATTATGAGCCATATGTTAAACCTGATTTATTGAGGCAGCTTAAGAGGGTATTTCCCTTCCGATATCTTAAAGATGAATATGCCCCTCTAATGAAGTTAATTATGAAGTATCTCAGTTGTGAAGGCCATTTCTCCTGGTTATATGCTTATCACATCAGGTTGCTCATGCATTTCACCCGAGTACGCATGATGAACATCCCATATTTCATATGCTGAAACATAGAGAGGATGACCGCCCTTGTGCAACACAATACCCCTGAGCAGCAGTTCAACAGCATTTGTCACTTTGCTCTCATAAAGATTTTGGTGGTGCATCAGCTTGATTTATAGGGTATCACTTGGGATGATTTCATCTCTCGTGACTTCTTCCAAGCTTCACAGGGACCTTCAGAGACTAGATTTGAGACAGGGGAACCTTCTCATCAGTATGAGCACCATGAGACCGCTAGTGTGCCGGTATTCGTCACATATCATAGGGGCGCTAGAAGGGGCCTCGCTTCTGACATCAGCACTACAGGTACAGGACAGAGGTAAGGAGCCAATGCATGATGAGGGGCCATCAGGTGAACGAGAGACCGACTTCGTTCTCCTTCATGATGATGATACAGATACGGATCCGCAAAGTGCACAGCTTAAAGAGATCATCCAGGAGTAGCAAACAGAGATCCAGGCCTTATCCCTTGACTTGGAGAGAGCCAAATGGAATATGAAATATCTGGAGCAGAGGAACAAACAACTTGAGGATCGGCAAGCTGAGATAGAGTTGCAACTGATCAAGGAAAACCAGCAACACATCATGGCAGCACAAGGTAGACCTATGGAGCAAAGAGATGAGGACCGGGAGTATGTTTTAGAGAAAGTGAACGTTCACTTGGAGTAGCTGTTGGAGAAGGCTAATAGGGAAAAAGCAATGTTGAGGCGCATGACTCACCATTACATGGCCCGAAACATGAGCTCCAAAGCGAGAATCAGGAGCCTAAAGGCGAAATTGAGGAAGGTGACAAAAAGACAAAAGAGGCAAAAAGAGCAAGATCGGCTCTGAATCTTGGCCGAGGCTTCTTTGGTCCAGGATGACATGTGATGGAGAAGGTACAACCCAAATTTCAAGAAATTTGGAGCACATTTTTGCATTTTGAAATTTTGTGCACAAAAAACGGGTTTTTTCTCCCTGTGCGTCGCGCCACCTAGCGCGCGCTTTCACTAGGGAGCTCCAAATGACAAAAGGTTTATATTTTTGGATTTTCCATGGAAAATTACGATTGTTGGTGCATGGCCAAGAAGTTTGGGCCAATTTTGAGTCCTCAGGAGGTTAAAAACACCCAAAAAAATGACCTCTCTGCCCCTATTTTGACACACAGGAAGCAGTCTTGGGAGATTGCAGTTTTGAAGGGGAAAATGGCATCCAAATTCAGAAATTCCACTTGGGTTGGAAAGTAGACATGCATGGCTTTCCAACAAGCACACTTGGGCTCAATTTGGACTTCAGGAAGTGCCTCAAAACTCGCTCCAAAGTGGCGCGACGCATACATCTTTCGGCGCGGCGCATAGAGACCCAAAGGCCAAAATCACTTCCGCTCCACGAGAATTCGATTTGCAATTTTCTCCAAGTGAGCCCGTTCATTAAAAATACATTTTTCCCGGCATCAAAGGCAAAGTTTAAAAAACATTTTCATTAAAGGTTGGCTTCTATCCAAGTGGCAAAAGGAAGGCGAGCAGTCACCCAAAAATCTACGCTACATTTTTGTTTTTTTTGTAACGTTGCACCTGTCACTAATGGTTGGCTTTTCATTTCTAGTTTGTAATGATTTAAAAAAAACTCCCCAACTTTGGGTCGATCCAATTTCTGATAGTGAAGCTTATTTATTGTATGAAAAACCATTTGCAAAGGGTTGGTTGGAATTTCTGGGAAACGGTGGGAGAGAAACTCAGCTACTCACTGTACATTTTGACAAAGAATTAATGAAAGGTTGCAGCTTTGGTTCATGAGATTCCTGCGGCGTGAGTTTAGCAAATGTATTTTCTTTCTGTTTCATATGTATTTCTTTATGTTTCACAGTTCATTCATATTCATTTCCAGTGAAAGCTTCTAAGTGAGAAAAGGTAGAATTCAGTTTACTGCTCTGCCTTGGGAAAGTTTTCACGTTCTATGTTTTCTTCTGTTGAAAAGGATTCATGTATTTATGCCCTTTTCACCCTCTTAAAAAATCTCTCCACTTCATATTATTTCAAATTTAATTGCTAGACTTTCTGCCTGTCTTGCCTCACAAAATAATATGCGTCTTTGAGTTAAATTCTCTGCTCACACTGTTCCTTGGTCCCATACATCCCAGAAAACTCAGTCATTCATCAAAATACCTCTTTCATATTTATTTACCTAGCCTAAAATCAGTATCCATTTTAAGTCACTCTCTGACCCTATTCGTTTATTTTTTACTGAGCATGACCCAGAGAGAGCCCTCTCCTGTCCTTGTAGGGCTAGCTACGAGGCTGAGCATGGTTTGTGGTTACCCTGAATTTTTCCTTCCTTCAGCCTAAGGCAGATTTAGGCTCTAACATAGTGGCGACTCCACTGGGGACGAAATTCTTTGTTTGTTAGTCTTCTTCGTTGCGTAAACGGTAGGCTTAACCTACAAACACCCCATACTTCTGATAATTCTAAGCTTCCGAATGATAAGTTTAGGATTTGATAGGCTGAGTAAGTTGTTCATGTCCTTTTGATTTTTTGAAAATAGCACGCTGGCTTCAAGAAGATATACCAGAGCTAATCCAGATCCAGATCCTCCTCATATCTACGAAAACCCCAATTTGATTCCAAGACTTCTTCGTCAAGAGAGCTCTATAACTCCTGTGTTCAAATCCCATTCATGTCCTGACATTTTTGAGTATCTTGAAGAGCTTGATTTTGATGAGTGGTTTGAAATATCATTGTTCGAGACCAAATCCGAAAGGGTTGTTGACTCTACTGTCCCCAATCCACAGTTTCTTGTAGACCTAGAAACTGAAAGGGCTAACCGGTCAATTGATAATTATATTGCAACACAACTTCAAACTCCAATTGTTAATTCCCTACAAACTGCACACACTCCTCCAACACCTCCAAGACCAAACCCACCAAGAGTGATGGCTTCCCATTTTGCACCTCTTGTGCTGCCTCAAGTTTTAGATGATATGCCCGCAGATTATCAAAGCAAAATCCCTTTGTTTGATGGCACTCCTAACAGCATTACCGCTCAGCAACATGTGGACAAAATGGCAGATTTCTGTGACCTTCATGAGATCGATGCAGAGAATGTGACAATGAGACTCTTTGTACAGACATTTGCCGGTGAAGTTAGGAAATGGTTCAGAGGTTTGCTGGCTGCACGTATCGCTACCTTGGCCGAACTGCAAAGACAATTTTTAGACCGCTGGGAAGTGAAAAAGAATCCTCTTCAAATTTTGGCTGAATATGAACAAATCAAACAAAACGCTGGTGAGTTGGTCCAAGACTACTGCATTAGATTCAATTCTGTTTATAATGAAATTCCCGATCATCTAAGGCCACCTGTGGGACTAGCCATGATGAAGTTTCTGGATGGTTTTGATGCTGACATGGCTTATCAACTAAGAGAGAGAGAGCCGACCACAATGGAAGACATGCAGAAAATCACGGTCAGTGTTGAAGCAAATCTGCTGACCAAGAGGGCTAGAGAAAAAGCAGAAAAGAAGGTCACAGTAAAAGAAGAGTCTTCCTCGATGGATCAATTACTCAGGAAGGTAGAGCAGATGCTTGAAAGGGTGAAACTCAACAAACCTGAGCCACAAGTTAGAAATCCTAACTTCCACGGCCAGCAACAGCCACAATATAGAATAAGGCAGAGAGATCAGCGAGCCCAAGACCAAACAGCACAGCAGCCAATACAACCACCTCTGCAGCAAAATTGTGTGCATGGACCGGAGTCTGATGAGGAAGGGAAGGTAATAAGGGAAGAGAACCACTTCTTTACTCTTGATGATTTGCCAATTTACATTACTGAAGAGGAGGAGTATGCAGAAAGTTCGGCTGCACACAAAGACGCAGATTTCATTCTAGCAAATGACATAGTTTTGGAAGAAGAATCAGAGGAGTATCAAAAAGGCTATATGAATGCTCTGTCCACTCAGCAGTGGCAATATTCACTTAGAAACAGAGATGTGCCAGTTAACCCAATTCAGAAGAGGAAGGAAGTTTCGGCATCAAAGAATGATTCATCAGTTACACAAAAGAAAGGCAAAGAGGAACTCGATCCTGATAGCAGCAAATCACCATCAGCAGAAAAATCAAATCAATAAATTGTATCGAGAGAAAAGGAAAAGAAAGAAGTCCCAGTCAAAGAGGTAGAAAAGACTTCTGCTTTTGGTTTAGAGAATGAAATTTCTAAATTGAAGGTATCCATTCCCTTGACTGAAATAATCAAGAACAACAGTTATAGAGGGCAAGTTTCTAAAATTTTGAATTGTGATCCAATGTCTGATATGGTGAATGTTGAAGATGATCAACCCGAAATGATTTTTGGGCCAGCATTGAATGGTGAGTCTCCAGATAGTGATGTGCCACCTTTTTATATCAGTTTAAGGTTGCATGATTTTGTGTTACATAATGCCATGTTCGATTCCAGAGCTTCTCACAATCTCATGCCCAAGGCTATCATGGATAAGCTGGGTTTGGACGTCACCCGGGAATACAATGATCTCTATTCGTTTGATTCCAGCAGAGTAAGATGTATTGGGCTCATCAAAGACTTGGTTGTGAGTCTGGATCAAATCCCAATGAAGAATGTTTTGATGGATATTGTTGTAGCGGATATTCCTCCCAGGTTTGGCATGCTTCTTTCCAGGTCTTGGGCAGTAAAATTGAAAGGGACACTACAACTAGATTTCTCCTATGCAATGATTCTCGTGTTTGGCCAAATGAGGAAACTGTATCGGGAACAAAAAATGAAATACATGATTACAAGCAAGGAGAAACCCATTAATCATCCAATTAATTATGTACATACAGATCTAGAGTCTTTTGTTTTGTATTCAGATAGTTTTAATGATATTGATAGTCAGTTAGTAGAAGCAGAAAGTATTCCAGAAATAGTAGAAAATTTCAGAGAAGTTTTGAAGAAAGAAGGATGAGAACAGAAAAACACCGTTGAGCAATCAGCTGAAGGTAATGGACAGCAAACAGGAAAAACAGAGCCAGCAGAATTTCAGCACTTGGAAGAAGAGGAAGAAGGTTTGTGGACCATGGATTTCGACGGTGCAGTGGGAAATGATGGTGCTGGAATTGGTATTTGGGTATGCAGTCCTTTCTCCACCCCGAACAAGGTGCCTAGTAATGTGCGGGTATGCTCCTACAAATTAGCTTTTGATTGTTCGAACAATGAGGCTGAGTATGAAGCTCTGATTGCTGGCCTAAAAATTCTAAGAAAGCTGAATGCTAAGAGGATTGCAGTATATGGCGACTCCGAATTGGTGATTAAGCAGGTCAGAGGCAAATATCAAGCAAAGCATCCTCGGATGCGGGCTTACCGGAATGCAGTCCTAGACATCCTGAAATTATTTTCAAAATATACCTTGACATGTGTGCCTCGTGTTCAAAACAGCATTGTTGATGCTCTTGCTAAGGCAGCCAGTAGTTTGAAGATTCCAATGAACTCCAGTAATAAATTTGAAATCCATGTCAAGCATTGTCCGACTATCCCCGACAATCAGAGATATTGGCAATTTTTCCAAGATGATGAGGAGATTGATGATTTTCTGCAAAACAAAGGTAAGTTCAAAGAGACCTCAATTGATGCAGAAAATGATGATGGTAAAGATGAGGTGCAGATCAATCAAATGGACATGTTGCAGCTAAAGGATAACATTATTCCTAAAGGCTTGATACCTTTAGAATAACTCTTTGATCAAGATGACGTAGCCTGCAAACCAACATTGCAGCCAACAGAGAAGGGTGTTGAAGAGGTCAATATCGGAACAACTGCTAATCCTAAAATGGTAAAATTGTCTAAAGCATTGCCACAAAAGATGAAAGCCAAATATATTAGTTTGTTGTCTTCATTTGTTGATGTATTTGCTTGGGACTATTCTGACTAGAAGACATACGATACCAATATAATTCAGCACACTATACCCATTAAGCCTAATCAGAAACCTTTCAGACAGAAGTTGAGAAGGCTAAATCCAAAACTACTGCCATCAATTGAAAAGGAGATAAACAGGTTGTACAAATCAGGAATCATCATTCCCATCAGATTTTCAGACTGGATCTCTAATTTGGTGCCCGTACGGAAGAAGACAGGTGAGATTCGCTTGTGCATCAATTTTAGGAATCTCAATAAAGTTTCATTGAAAGATAACTATCCACTGCCAAAAATGGATCATATAGTTCAGCGAGTAGTTGGAGCATCTCATATGTCACTACTCGATGGTTATTCTGGATATAACCATATTTCTATCCGTGAAGATGACTGAGACAAGACAGTGTTCACCACTCCGTGGGGAACCTTTCATTACGCTAAAATGCCTTTTGGTTTGAAGAATGCGGGTGCCACCTTTCAGCGAGAAATGGACTTGGCTTTCACAAATGAGAAGGATGTATTTTTGGTTGTATACCTTGATGATCTGACGGTGTTTTCCAAATCTGATGAAGAACACATGTATCATCTGAAAACTGTCTTTCAAAAGTGCAGAAAATATGGTCTATCGCTGAATCCGAAAAAGAGCTTGTTTGCCATGGAGGAGGGCAAACTACTTGGGCACATTATCTCAAAAGATGGCATTCGTATCGATCCAGCACGTGTACAAGCTATTCAGCAAATTGATCTGCCCCGGAATAAGAAGGAGATTCAATCTTTCAATGGTAAAATGAATTTTTTACGCTGCTTTGTACCTAATCTTGTTGAACACCTAAGAGAGATTACAAACATGCTTAAGAAGGACAGCCAAGTGAAGTGGACGGAAGAGGCTGTAAAATCATTCAATTTAGTCAAATTGGCTCTTTCTTCAGCTCCAGTTCTAATTAGCCTGGAATACACTCAGGATTTTATATTGTTTTCATTCGCTTCGGAGCATACTATGGCAGCCGTGTTGATGCAGAAAAGAGATGATCACGAGAGACCAATTGCTTTCTTCAGCCGAACTATAAGAGATGCAGCCTTAAAGTACAACATCATTGAGAAACAAGCCCTCGCACTTGTGAAAGCATTGAAAGATTTTCGGGTATACATTCTGCATTCTCATATTTTGGCTTATGTTCCTAACGCTGCTGTCAAAGATGTTTTAGTGCAGACAGATCCGAAAGGAAGACGAGGCAAGTGGATTGCAGCTTTGTTGGAGTATGATGTGGAAATAAAGCCCACAAAGCTTGTTAAAGGATAGGGATTGGCAAAGTTAATGGCCGAATCAAACTTGCACGCTTTAGACATAAATCTGATCACTGCTATGTTCGATGAGAATGAGGAAGGTTCGTCAATTCAAGTATCTAAAATGTTTGCTCTTTCTCCGTGGTATTCAGATATCGTATATGTGCTTCAAAATTTGTCACCACCACCCGGCATGACTAGAAACAAAGCTAGAACTCTCGAATTAAAGGCTGCCAAGTTTTGCATTCTAAATTTTGCACTTTATTGGAAAGATCCTGGTGGCATTCTTTTGAATTGTTTGGTGGAAGAAGAAGCAAAGCAGGTCATGGAGGATTTCCATGAAGGAGATTGTGGTGGTCACCTTTTTTGGAAAACAATAGCAAATAAAGTTCTGAGAGTGGGATACTATTGGCCGACATTGTTTGTTGATGTATATAAGGTTGTCAAGAGCTGTCATAAATGCTAGATTTTTGAAGGAAGGCAGAAATTACATCCTTTGCCGCTTAAGCCCATTGAGGTGAGTGCCCCTTTTCAGTAATGGGGGTTGGATTTCATTGGTGAAATTCATCCCACTTCTTCCGGTCAGCATCGGTGGATTCTCATGGCAATAGATTACTTCACGAAATGGATCGAAGCAATTCCCACCAGACAAGCTACAGATGCGGTAATTATTTCATTCCTTGAAAATAACATCTTGTCTCGCTTTGGTTGCCCGAATAAGTTAATCACTGATAATGCAGCAACTTTCAAATCAAAAAGGATGGTAGAGTTTTGTCATAAATACCACATCATTTTGGGTCACTCAACTGCCTATCATCCGCAAGGCAATGGATTGGCGGAGTCTTCTAACAAATCTTTAGTCAACATCATTAAGAAGCTGCTGGAAATCAACAAGAAGAGCTGGCATAAGAAGTTGGTCAATGCACTTTGGGCAGATCGGGTCAGTCAGAAGAAATCCATTGGTATGTCCCCCTTTGAGCTTGTGTACGGAGTTGACACATTGTTTCCTACCTCTCTCGCAGCCCCAGTAGTCAAACTTCTTCAGGAAGCCGGCAGTGAAGACGATCCTATGCAGAGAAGATTGAATCAAATGATCCATTTGCAGCAGACAAGAGAAGAAGTTTTCCAAAACACATCCAAGTTGCAGGAGAAGATTAAGAAAATTTATGACAGAAAAGCAAAGGTGGACAAATTTCAGTTGGATGATGTGGTGCTGAAGTGGGATGCAAGGAATGAGGAAAAGGGTAAGCACGGTAAATTCGAGAATCTCTGGAAAGGTCCCTTCAAGATTGCAGCATATCGGGGGCAAAACGCCTTTCTTCTGAAGGAAATGAATGGAGAAGATTGTCCAGGAGGGCCGATCAATGGTTGGCTGCTCAAGCGGTACCATTTCTGAAAAGTTTTCTGCTGTTTCCATTGTCATTGTAAAT
The DNA here is from genome assembly GCA_031772625.1 of Pinus tabuliformis. Taxonomy (NCBI): domain Eukaryota; kingdom Viridiplantae; phylum Streptophyta; class Pinopsida; order Pinales; family Pinaceae; genus Pinus; species Pinus tabuliformis. The sequence goes on from CM062819.1 coordinate 696,895,008, forward strand.
ACCATTTTATTTCTGTGTTAGTTTGAGTTTGTCTAGTCAGTCTTTGAGTCATTTTAAGTTCAAATTTGAGTTAGTTTGAGTCAAGTTTCATGTTAATAAATGAGTCGAGAGTTTCATGTCGTTTGTCGAAATAATGACTCCATAGCCCAATGGACGAAGGCACTGTCTAACTCCTCCAGAGATCTGCTGTTCTTGGCACCTCTGAGGAGCTACCATCCCCCATTGGAGCCAATGTTAGAGTCGGTCTTGTCAGTCCTCCGTTGGAGATCAAAACTCTTTCTGCATTTCATTTTTAGGTGTCTCGCTCCATTCGCTCAACTGCATTCCGCTAGGGGCATGCCATAATCTGACGGAAGGGTCTTGCCAGTCATTACCCCTCATGCTTTGTACCTGCTGGCTCAGGTCTGTTCATCAAAGTTCATTAAATGACAGTCAATATTTGGTATTTTAATGGGCAAAAAATCATATCAGTCATAGGTCTAGGGTTTCATAATTGATGTTTTCAGAGTACCCAAACACACCAACAGGCCAGAGGGAGGTTCAACAAGTTTCATCTCCAGATTTTCATCATCCATAATGCTCAAGGGTGATTCCTCTTCAAAACTCTGTTTTGAAGAGGAAATCGTCAAATTAATGTTTATGATAAATATGTAAAGTTCTCCAACATGAAGCACTTGAAAAGCTGGTTCTGGTCATCCTTTGCCAAATGCCATGACAGCTACTCCTGCAAAAAATTGCCAAAAATTTCATCATTTTAGTCAAAAATCCAAAAAGAGAATGTGAAATACAGAGTTGTATTAAGTTGTGGAAAAAGTGCCAAAATGAAACGTTGCAAAGTGGGTCTTGAAGAAACAAAAATCAAAACCATGACTCCATTCCTTTATATAGATTTTCTCATAAGAATCAAAGTCATTTTACATGCCAAGGTCGGAGAGAAATCATTTCAAAGGAATTTGGTGAGCCAGTGCGCGTTTTGGGTGAGGTTGAAGGTGTCTTGACAGGCGCGGCGCATACAGTAGGTGGCGTGGTGCACCGGGCCAGCGCGGCGCATTGGGCGCGTTCCTCCAGTGCTAATTTCAACGGGCGCGGCGCACCAATAGCACGCGGCGCATAGAAAGAGCGGCGCGGCGCATACAGTATAACACTCCAAAAACGCTCGAAAATCCTCCAAATCGCCATTGAATTGCTTGGACGTGCCAGGTAGGGTCAACATCTCTTGATTCATCCATTTTTTCATGTCATATGATGGTGGTTTATGGTTCCAAATATTGAAACAAATTTTCCAAACCCTACCTCTAAAAATCCTTATATCAATTGTTGTTAAGGGTTGCAAATTCATCATTTTGTCACCAAGTTTCCCCTTTCATCCCATCTGTCCCTTTTTCCTTCATTCCCTTTTTCCTTATACCATATCCCTTTGAAGGTCATTGCCCCCATCCCCTAAATTTACTAAACCCTTATCCCCAATTCCCTTTCACCCATTTTCCCAATGCAAAAACAAAAAACCCTACCCTATGCAAAGTTCCCGAATCCTCCTACACTGCCCTAAATAAAATCTATCTTAATACTCCTAATCCCATCATATTTTCCCTCCCTAACAGTCCCTGTTACATTGCTCCCTTGGTGACAGATTTCAACATATCACAATAGCAGTCCAACACAGTCTTGCAACCAGCATTCATTTCTCCAAGCAGTTTTCATAACATCAATTATGTCATCTGATCATTCATCCGACTATGAGGAGGAAACTCACAGTGACTCACCCACGGAAGAACGTGCACCCCAGAGGCCTCACAAAAGTGGCAGACATGTTAGAGAAGAACCGACTACCCTCACAGAATTGCAGGCCTGCCCTTTTGCCATCTCTTGTTTTCGGTTTCAGTCATGCTATGAGTTTTGTGAAAAGGTTGCAAATGTTCAATTCCACCATGAGTTGGCTCGCCTATTTGTTCTACATTTACATGGTGCTCAAGTTACTTTGGCAGGGGTTACTTTCACACTTACACCGGACTCTATCTCATTAGCTACCGGCATGCCTAATATTGGAGAGCCATGGAACAAGAGACAAAAAGTTGACCGACAGCATTATGAGCCATATGTCTTAAACCTGCGTTCTTGAGGCAACTTAAGACGGTATTTCCCTTCCGATATCTTAAAGATGAATATGCCCCTCTAATGAAGTTAATTATGAAGTATTTCAGTTGTGAAGGCCGTTTCTCCCGGTTATATGCTTATCACATCAGGTTGCTCATGCATTTCACCCAGGTACGCATGATGAACATCCCATATTTCATATGCTGAAACATAGAGAGGATGACCGCCCTTGTGCAACACAAGACCCCTGAGCAGCAGTTCAACAGCATTTGTCACTTTGCTCTCATCAAGATTTTGGTGGTGCATCAGCTTGATTTACAGGGTATCACTTGGGATGATTTCATCTCTCGTGACTTCTTCCGAGCTTCACAGGGACCTTCAGAGACTAGATTTGAGACAGGGGAACCTTCTCATCAGTATGAGCACCATGAGACCGCCAGTGTGCTGGTATTCGTCACATATCAGAGGGGCGCTAGACATTTGTTTGCAGCAGCAAAGCGAGTGTTATCTCCACCCAGGGTGGAAGGGGCCTCGCTTCCGACATTAGCACTACAGGTACAAGACAGAGGTAAGGAGCCAATGCATGATGAGGGGCCATCAGGTGAACGAGAGACCGACTTCGTTCTCCTTCATGATGATGATACAGATACGGATCCGCAAAGTGCACAGCTTAAAGAGATCATCCAGGAGCAGCAAACAGAGATCCAGGCCTTATCCCTTGACTTGGAGAGAGCCAAATGGAATATGAAATATCTGGAGCAGAGGAACAAACAACTTGAGGATCGGCAAGCTGAGATAGAGTTGCAACTGATCAAGGAAAACCGGCAACACATCATGGCAACACAAGGTAGACCTATGGAGCAAAGAGATGAGGACCGGGAGTATGTTTTAGATAAAGTGAACGTTCACTTGGAGCAGTTGTTGTAGAAGGCTAATAGGGAAAAAGCAATGTTGAGGCGCATGACTCACCATTACATGGCCCGAAACATGAACTCCAAAGCGAGAATCAGGAGCCTAAAGGCGAAATTGAGGAAGGTGACAAAAAGACAAAAGAGGCAAAAAGAGCAAGATCGGCTCTGAATCTTGGCTAAGGCTTCTTTGGTCCAGTGTGACATGTGATGGAGAAGGTACAGCCCAAATTTCAAGAAATTTGGAGCACATTTTTGCATTTTGAAATTTTTGTGCACAAAAAACAGGTTTTTTCTCCCTGTGCGCCGCGCCACCTGGCACGCGCTTTCACTAGGGAGCTCCAAATGACAAAAGGTTTATATTTTTGGATTTTCCATGGAAAATTATGATTTTTGGTGCATGTCCAAGAAGTTTGGGCCAATTTTGAGTCCTCGGGAGGTCAAAAACACCCAAAAAAATGACCTCTCTGCCCCTATTTTGACACACAGGAAGCAGTCTTGGGAGATTGCAGTTTTGAAGGGGAAAATGGCATCCAAATTTATAAATTCCACTTGGGTTGGAAAGTAGACAGGTAGGTCTTTCCAACAAGCACACTTGGGCTCAATTTGGACTTCAGGAAGTGCCTCAAAACCCGCTCCAAAGTGGAGCGATGCATACATCTTTCGGCGCGGCGCACAGAGACCCAAAGGCAAAAATCACTTCCGCTCCGCGAGAATTCGATTTGCAATTTTCTACAAGTGAGCCCGTTCATTAAAAATACATTTTTCTTGGCATCAAAGGCAAAGTTTAAAAAACATTTTCATTAAAGGTTGGCTTCTATCCAAGTGGCAAAAGGAAGGCGAGCAGTCACCCAAAAATCTACGCTACATTTTTGTTTTCTTGTAACGCTGCACCTGTCACTAATGGTTGGCTTTTCATTGCCAGTTTGTAATGATTTGAAAAAAACTCCCCAACTTTGGGTCGATCCAATTTCTGATAGTGAAGCTTGTTTATTGTATGAAAAACCATTTGCAAAGGGTTGGTTGGAATTTTTGGGAAACAGTGGGAGAGAAACTCAGCTACTCACTGTACATTTTGACAGAGAATTAATGAAAGGTTGTAGCTCTGGTTCATGAGATTCTTGTGGCGTGAGTTTAGCAAATGTATTTTCTTTCTGTTTCATATGTATTTCGTTATGTTTCACAGTTCATTCATATTCATTTCCAGTGAAAGCTTCTAAGTGAGAAAAGGTAGAATTCAGTTTACTGCTCTGCCTTGGGAAAGTTTTCACGTTCTATGTTTGCTTCTGTTGAAAAGGATTCATGTATTTATGCCCTTTTCACCCTCTTAAACAATCTCTCCACTTCATATTATTTCAAATTTAATTGCTAGACTTTCTGCCTGTCTTGCCTCACGAAATAATCTGCGTCTTTGAGTTAAATTATCTGCTCACACTGTTCCTTGGTCCCATACATTCTAGAAAACTCAGTCATTCATCAAAATACCTCTTTCATATTTATTTACCTAGCCTAAACTCAGTATCCATTTTAAGTCACTCTCTGACCCTATTCGTTTATTTTTTTACTGAGCGTGACCCGAAGAGAGCCCTCTCCTGTCCTCGTAGGGCTAGCTACGAGGTTGAGCGTGGTTTGTGGTTACCCTGAATTTTGCCTTCCTTCAGCCTAAGGCAGATTTAGGCTCTAACAATGTTTATGGACAAAAACTATTCATGCTGGGAGGTCTGTTGCACATGATATCATTTTAATTCTTGTCTCTAATCCAGATCTGTCTCACAATTAAGATGAAGAGTGCTTATCCCTTTCTAATAGTAGAAAAAAAATATCTTCTACTGCCAAATTATTTCCTGACTCCACTCCTACAGATTCCGTGGATTAAAAGTTCATTCAATAACTTACATTAAATTAGAAAACCATACCAACATACCCTGCAAATTTCAAAACAACATAAAATATTTAAGTGATACATACCCAAAATTAGAGCAGGCTTACAACAACAAAATCCACAAGCCACTAAATCTTAAGTAAGACATGAGTAGCGACAACGAGCACAACGTTCAAAGTGTTGAAGGAGAACAAGAAGAGAGGAAGGGCATGATTTTGATATGCTCAACCTTCACGGTTAGGGAAATCTCAAGCAAAATTAGAAAATCACCACATGGATAACAAGTACCACTGCCTCAAAATAAAACTAAGATGCTTCCAATAGACTGGCTAGTTCACTTTGAAAAGGGCCTTTGGTTTCCCTAGCCCAAATATTCATTAATGATGCCATAGGAAACAAAATAAGAACCAGAAAATAACAGTAAAAAATTTGATAGGACAAATCTCCTAGATAAAATCTCAATAAACATTCAGTCAACAAATTTGTAAACAAACAAAAACATAACTCAATAAGGAAACAACGGATTCTAGACATCAACTCCTTAACAACGTCAACAACTCTATGACAGTAGGTCAATACAAATCGTACTTTACTTTGTACTCACACCTATTATTGACACAATGATCAATCAAACACATACCTCACTCAGGTATAGATCACTATAATATTTATCAAACGCTTATCTCAAAAACCTTGCTCTGATACCAAAATGATAGCATGGGATTTAAACTCAAACCATAATTGCACAAGACACACAAAAACTCAAATTATCATAACACAAACTTCATTCATGAAAAATAATTCAAAATCTTGTTCCCTACTTCAACAACTAAGTTCAATTCCTTTTTATAATTGGAGAAGGAAGACTCTAGAATTCAAGAGAGAATTTTTGTGGAAGTAGCGAGCAGTCTCTCAATTTTATAAACTTTTTTACTAAAGATAATTCTAGTGTTTTTCTAGAGAGATGATTTTTTATTTTTTTACATAATTCCAAGATTTTCAACTGCAAACTCTTGGCCTAGTGAATTTGTATCACTGCCAAAAATTATCTGAACATAAACAACAACTAAAAGATCCTCATTATCATATTTTATGTATAAATTACGATCAATTGTCTCTCTTTTGAAGCCTTGCTACTGTAGATATTTTTCTAATCTAGAATACCATGCCCTCATTATCATATTTTATGCATAAATTGCTATCAATTGTCCCTCTTTTGAAGCCTTGCTATTGTAGATATTTTTCTAATCTAGAATACCATGCCCTTGGTGTTTGCTTGAGTCCATATAATGCCTTTTTCAACCTACATACATCATTAGGATTATTTTATAGCTGAAAGACCTTAGGTTGTTCTATATACAGCTCTTCTTCAAGTTCTCCATTCAAGAACATTGATTTCACATTCATTTAATAATGTTTGAAATTTTTATGATACGAAAATGCAAGAAACATTCTAATTGCTTCCATTCTCACTGTATGAGAAAAATATTCTTCAAAATATATTCCTTCAACGTGTGCATAACCTTTGCACACTAATCTGGCTTTGTTTCTAATAACTTGTCCATTCTCATTTAAATTGTTCTTGAAGACCCATTTTGTATCTATAACATTCTTATTTATTAGTCTCGTAGTCAATTCCCAAATCTAGTTTTTTTTTTATTATTCTAATTCCTCATTCATGGCTTCTATCCAATACTTATGTTGAATTGCTTGAGAGAAGTTTTTAGGTTTGATCATGGATAACATGGCAATTTGTGCTTAACTAGGTTCCCACTAGTTTTCTTCAAGTTTGAACTTCTACTTCCTTATTACCAAGAATTTGACTTTCAGGGTGATTCTTTTGTACATACCTTGAAGGAGTTTTTGGATGAGTGCATTATACCGCTTTTTATTCCTCTTTTTTTTATTCTTCAAGTTGTTCTCCTTCCTCTTCACTGATGGATTGATCAAGTGGATTAATAAATCTTGTCTACCTTCTTTTGAAAGGTAATTCCTCATCAACTTTTACATTAATATTGTCTACTATTTTGTGCAACATTTTATTGTAGCATCTATAGCCCTTGCTCTTAGTTGAATATGCTTAGAATATTCCTTCATTAGCTCTAGCATCAAGCTTAGCCAATCTATCATCATTATTTTTTATGTAACACTTTTTGCCAAAGACTTTGAAGTGTTTTATTGATGTTGGTTTTCTAGGCCACATTTTGTAGCATGTCTTGTCACTATTTGGATTGAGGATTGCTTTGTTTAAAGTTTAGATTGTTGTATCAATATATTTAGCCCAAAATGTCTATGGAAAACTTCTTTCATCCATAATTTTTCTTGCCATTTGTTGCATTGTTCTATTTTACCTTTCAGCTACTCCATTTTGTTGACGAGTGTTTGCAATTGTAAATTGCCTTTTTATGCCATTTTATTCACAAAAGTCATCAAAATCATTTGAAGTAAACTCCTCACCTCTTTCTGACCTTAAACAAATTAATTTGCATCTAATTTGATTCTCAACTAGGCTTTGAAAATTTTGAAGTTTTCAAATGCTTATGATTTCTCCCTTAAGAATGCAACCCAAGTTAGTCTGGTGTAATCACCAATAACTAGCATGAAGTATCACTCACCACTTGGAGCCTCATTTCTTAAAGGACCACATAAATATGTATGGATTAGTTGTAAAGGTCTGGTGGATGAATGTTCATTTTTTTAAGGGAACTCGATTTTGCTTCACAATTTGGCATGACTTGCAGATTATATTGTTTGGCTTTGTAATTTTTGACAAGTCTCTTACCGCTTCCTTTTTTCTGAGCTTTGTAACATGATTGAAATTCAAGTGTTCAAGTATTTTTTCCCATAATCAGCTCTCATCAAGTTTCCCCAAATAACATTCCTCATTTTCTTCCTTGAGAATGTATATATTATTTCAGGTTCTGATAGACTTTTCTACTACTTTTCTTGTGTTTGCTAACTTTATTTCACAATATTTGGAGTGAAAATTAACATCATATCCTTTTTCACACATTTTTCTTACAATCAACAAGTTATGCTTGAGTTCATCTACGATACATACATCTTGAGCTTTACCCCTTCCATTGTCTAGGTTCATTGTGCCTTTTCCCATGATCTTATCTAGAGCATCATTACCAAAAGTAAAATTTCCTAATTTATTTTCATTTAGTGACAAGAACTCACTCCAGTCACTAGTCATATGCCCGGAGCATCCACTATCCACATACAAATAGCTATCTTGGTTTTGGGTATATAGGACAAGGCCACATTTGTCATTATTTTCTTCTTCCAAAACTTGGGTTCTTCTTGTATTTGCTTGATCTGAGAATTTGGTCTGAAATGTTGTATTCTACACTCAATTTCTTTATGGGCAAATTTATGATAGTTATAACATTTAGCGAAAACCAAATAAGAGATCAAAAGGATTGTTGTACCTAAGATTATTTCTATGTGTATTTGCAAATTTGTTATGTATGTTTGACTGGTAAGGTTCATTTCTTTTATTTCTTATCTGATTGTTTATGAGATATGTGTTCAAATTCACATCTTTTTGGTTGAAATCTATTCAAGAATAACAGTAACCATAGAATAAATTTCAGTACGTGGGAATATTTTTTCCTTTAAGGATGTGATCTTCTAGGCATTTGATGACTTTGTGTTTGAGTGGAGTAGGGATTTTGATTATTTCTTGCTTAATCTTTTAGTCTTTTCGAGACTCTTTTATAGAATTTTCTTGGTTGTTGTTGAGTTGTATTGTTACTAGGATGTCGCTGATTTTTCACTTGTTCAGTGTTCCTGCTATTGTAAATCCTCATTGATCATTGTTAAGATGTATTGTAACTATCATTTTCATTTCTTTATGATTACTGATTGCTATCATTTCCTTGAATTCCATTATTATTTCTTTCGGTGAGCAATTTAATGAAGATGGTTGGTTTTTTGTCTTCAAATTTCATGTTTCGTGTTTCTCCTTCATAGGCCAAGCTAGTCTTGGTGAGAGGGGATCTTTGAATACTAATAAATTCATCGAACCCTTTAGAGCCTTTAATATGATTTAGGTTCTAGTTTAGATGAGTGTGGTTTTCCTCGAATTCCTTCTAAGAGAGACTACTTCTTCATCTATTGTTTCACAATCCTTGCCTTTCTCTTTCAGTTGTTGCAATAGAATGTCTTCAATTCTTTTTTATTATTCCAACTCTACCTTTAGAAGGAGTGATGAGTCTTCATATTCATGTTCTTCTTTTTCATACTTAATCAGTAGATATTTTTGTTTCTTATTCTTTTACTTAAGTCTATTGATTTCTTCTAAGGCGTTGATTAATTCACCTGGCACCTAGTTTACTTCAACCTCTTCTTCATTTAATTCGCATTTATCATGTCCTTCATATTGAATTTATATGGCCATGAGCATGAAATCGCTAATCCCTTCTTCATTAAAAGATTGTTCAGTTTTATCTTTTGGGGAGTTGCTCCCTTCTTGGGTTTAGAAGCTTTTATTTTTTAAGATCCCCTCTTGCTTAACTTTCCTGTATTTATTCTTTTCTGTGCTATCAATTTTATTATCTTCCTTTATGAATGTACATTTAGATGCATAATGGCCTACTCTTCCACAATTAAAACATTTGAAAGGTAGCTTGCCTTTATATTTCTTAGTTCCTTTATTTAGTCTTCTAATAAACTTAGCCTCCTCTTCATCCGTTCCAAAAATTGAGAATTATTGTTCATATTTAGTTTTCCTACATGCTTTAAAGGTTTCTTCCCTTGATGTATATTTTCCTTTTGGAATTCTAATTTCATAGGAAGTCAATGTTCCAAGTAATTGATCCATTGTTAAATTTTTGAGGTCATACATTTCCTCAATGGTTGATACTTGGAATAAAAAATCTAGTAGGAAGATATCTCAATACCTTTTGAATTTTTTTTTTTTTTTTTTTTTTCCAGCTGGTTCACGAACCCTGGTCAGTTGATCCGCTACTCCAGGTTCGAGAAATTTGGGTGGACCCCACCCGAAGGGGGTCCACCCCTTGGTCACCACAGACCTAACCCCAAGAGATTTCGGGTTTCGACCCTGTGACCTCCCATTGGCGAGGCCCCAACTTGACCGATTGAGCTAACCCTTGGGGCTAATACCTTTTGAAATATAATGGAATACTTTATAGTTTCATAAATATATCTCATTTTATTCACTATTGCATCCACTCTAAGGAAAAAAATTGATATATCCTCATCCTCATTCATTTTTAATGACTTAAATTGCATTATATAGACTTGTAGTTTGGCCTTTTTTACCTTACCATCACCTTCATATTTTTTCTTCAACTTGTCCCACATTTATTTCATAGTCTTCTAGCGCATAACTTTAACAAAATATGATTCAAACAATCCACTTAGGATTGTATTCATTGCTTTGGCATTAAATGAAAAATTAAGCTTGCCCTTTCTGTCAACTAATACAAGTGGCTTTTCATAACCATTTCTCACTGCCTCCTAGAAATTTGCACCAAGGGACTTTATATATGTCCTCATTATCACTTTCCATAAAGTATAATTTGTTCCATTTAAAAAATGAGCTTTATTGGTAAGAATTTCATCCTAGCTAGCCATGTCTCAAGCTTAGATATTCCTTCTAGTTCTTAAACTAGTTTTGAAGGAACCTGATGTGATACCAATTGTTGGAAACTAGGAAAATACTAAGGAAGTGGGGGGCAGGGGGGATTTTATCTTTTAACAATTATTTAGCAAGTTTAAAAACATTCAACAATATATCAAAACATCAATCACATAAAGAATTGGACATAGGATGTTCATGTGGAAACCCATACAAGAGAAAACCACAAATATTATTTTTATTTTGATGTAAATCCAAGCACAAACTTATTTTTACACAATATTATGTAGACACCAAGCTATAGGAGGCTCCAAATCCCTTTCCTTGCAAGCACCCACTTGCTAGAAGTACCTACTCCCACTATTTTCACACACCAACCTGCTAATCATTTTCAATAACCTTCCTGAACAAGACTCCAATCCCCTGGTAATTGATGTTAATATTTGATTTGACTGGCTTTTATGATATTATCTTCATAATACCCTCATTGTTTCTAATCCTCTACAATTTTCTTATACACAACAATTTTTGTTTTCACCCAATATCCACCTACAACCTTTGTTTTGTCCTTTTGTTCCTTGTATGCTTCATATTTTTTACATTTGTTAGCTTCCTCACTATCTTTTCATGTATATTATTTCTCTATTTCTTTCACATTGTTAATTTGATCATAACATGAGAAAAAATTCTCACATTATAACTTGAAGAAATAGTTTATATCAATCTCCTCTCATCAGTTGTGTTTTTCGCATTCATAATTATCATGAATTAAATCGCTTTAGCTTCATGCCTTTTGAAATTCAATGGTCACCAAATTTCTTTATTGAATACCAAAATTTTTAGGACACTGAAACCCCAAATTTAGAACTCAGAACATTGAAATGGAAAACCAACCCAAACACCAAAATTCATGAAAATGCCAAGTTTTGTTATAATGTGTGTAATGTGTGAAAACATCAAATTTCCATCAAACATTGTAGACTCGGAAATTGGAACTCTGCCTTATATACTTGAAGGCATAACCGCACCTTAACACCAAAATCGCTTAGACTTCATTTAATTAGCATTAATCTTCATTTAAACCCACTACACTTTCCATCAACACTTCTTCCAAGATGGTTTGATCAATAATAAACAATCATTGCAAGCCCCCCCACCATATGCTCAAGAGTTGACTAAAGGAGGGGTCTACAATTTTTCATTTATATGGTTAAACCTTACTCACCTTCCCTCAATGCGCCATGAAAAATTTCACACCTATTTGTAGACCAATTGCCTATATTAATTGTGGGGCTCCCTTATTACTCATGTTTTTGTCATATTCATGGCAATTAATGTCGTATCCCTATCCTTCGTCATCTGAAGAATTATTTCCATTAATACCTAAAGAACATGGAAGAAAAAAATTCCCTACAAGATGAAAATCTTGTTCAATTCCCTTTAAAAACCCTATTTCAGGAGCATGTCGCAAGTTGAACATTGACAACATGCGATATAGTTTATTATCACATGTTGCATAATTGTCAAGTGCTACACTATAACAGGTTGCTCGTTTACAAGGTGTGACACTGTCTTTCAAAAGGAAAAAATAAAAAGAACAAGAAGATTCTAGAAGATAAGCCTAATGGATGGCATCTATCCCAATCGGTTTGGATCGAAGTTGCATCCTTGATATGGCTAGATTGTAACATCCTCTTATCCTCCTCTAAGCTTATACATAAAACCATATTTCATTAAGAGAGGGCTATTGGTTAGTTTCATAAAGGTTTTGGCTCTAAGATTCTCGTTGAAACTCTGCTAAAGTATCCAACTTATGATCCTAAATATTTTGAAAGCAAGGTGTTGAGACGAGGAATAGCGAGAAGGGAACTCTACAACATCAAGTCATCAGGTTGTAACCACTTCCTCGTGATAATACAATTATATCTTGTTTTCCCACAATCTCACTCTCTTCATTAGTGTTTTCAACTATGATTTGATTGCAATAAGCTTAGGGAAATTTGTATATTTATGTTTTGTTTCATTATAGATTTTGGTAATGGATCTAAGGAGATCAATATTGTTTGCAAGAATGATTTATCTAATAACCCCCTGTATGCGTGATGGTTAACAACGAGGGGTGTCTGCAATTTGTTATTTTGTGGGCTCGGTCCCAAAGCCTCTAACCATGTGTAGCACCCTCCTCCCATATCTACCCATGTAACTGGCCAATTGGGGTAACCATGTGGCGAGAGGATACTATGATATCATTCAACCTCCTAGGTGTCCTTAAGGAAGTGGAATCGACAAAAACACATCGAACATACCTTCCACATCATCAACAACACTCCCAGGAGCCATCCCAACCACACAGGTATCATGCCCCTGGGTCCCACTAAGCTTTTAATTTATTAAACCTCTAGACACTCCCATGCTATGGGCATGCCAACATCCAGAGAGCTCTAGATGCTCCCACAAGCTTGCATGCCTGTGTCCAGGGACTATTTCCAGTAGACCTATGCCACAGTGCGCAGAAGTTTACATACTTTTCAATCCCATAATTCCAGCCACTGCCCAGAACTTGTTGTAACTTCTATAATCCATTAAACACATGATGACAAGACTAATAAACCAAAAACTAACTCCAGGACTAGGCCTAGCCATCCCCAACTGGGACTAACATTCTGTCAAACACTTGGCATCAATGCAATCTACTAGTATAAGATGCATGATAGAGCATGAATGACTAAAATCTCTTATGAGACATGAAAATAAGGATCACCACCTTCTCCCTTGAACTGTTATGACATCAATTAGGTCGTGTATCCATTATCCTTTTAGTTACAAGTAAATACATGAAATAACCATGACAATAATTAGTCATATCACCATGCTTAAGTACATAACTGTCACCTACTACACTCAAGTACATATCAACTATCTCAATACATATGTATTAGTAAAACCATCAATAAATATTATAGACACATACTCATATCATTCAAGTAATCAAACATTCAAATAATAGATAGATGACGTAATAGACACCAAACACTCAAACACCAAATAAAGGACATAATCAAACATTCAAGCACAAAGTAGATGACATAACCAAGCTCATACCTTAATGTATCTCAAGGGAGGCTATCTTGTCTGCACAATAAATCTAGTAAGCATGATATAACTTTACAACACATCAGCTCAAACATAAATAAGATCATGATATCCATAACAATAATTTACTAACATCTTCACATCATAAGCTCATAAACATTTGTCATTCATGCATAACAATCACATATGTATGATCAGTATAGATTAGTACAACACATTATCATAATTAGGTTGACTCATACTTGAATGTCATAACCCTAACCATCTGCACAGGTCAATCCAATTTATCATAATACATATAGCATCAAGATCTTAATGTAATAACCCTAATCATCAAGTTACTAGCATATAACAACAACAAGTTAACTTATAACATGCTCATCAACAACATATAACATAATAATCAAGTTAAATGGCATATAAAAAAATAAGTCAACCAATAACATGATACTCATCAACAACATATAACATAATCATCAAGTTATCTAACATACAACAACTAGAACAATGCATACAACCAAGGGTTACTACCACTCATGACTATCTGACACATTTGCATATGACTAAACTAATCAACTAGCATCTATCATGTATTTAACCATAACATCAATAGACATGTACATAAACCTAATGTATATAACCCTAATGCATATAAAAATCCATTAACTAGCATAGTACCTACATGCCCAACATATAAACATATATGACGACATGCTCTTGCCTCAAGGTCCAATGTTGCAACTTCACTTTGATGGTCTGCATATCCTACTCTATCTTAGCTAACACATTAACATCATAACATACCAATATCATCATGATGACCTAATTGCATACAATGACCTTATAATGCATGTCTGACCTACCATACATGCATAACAAATGTGTATACAACCATACACTCATGATGACACATCCCACAACAACGCCCTCAACCTTCACATGGCGACATCGCTACAACCATGATCAACACAATGTAAATGCAACAAGCACATGGAATACAAGCATAAGAAACACATATGCAACCGACATGAATGCATGACAAACACAGCGCCCATCCAGTCCGAGGGGTGAACCATGCTTTGATACTACTTTGTGGTATCATATATAACCCAAAAAAAGTGCAACCCACTCTGATACCACTCTATATCACCCTCCTCGCATATCTACCCAAGTAACTAGCCAAATAGGGTAAACATGCAGCGAGAGGTTACCATGATATGATTCAACCTCCTAGTTGTCCTTAAGGAAGTGGAATTGATAGAAACACGTCAAAAATACCTCCCACATTAGCAACGACACTCCCAGGAGATATGTCAACCACACAAGTACCATGCCTCTGGTCCCACTGAGATTTTAATCTATTAAACCTCTAGACACTGCCATTCTAAGGGCATGCTAGCATCCACAGAGATTTGGAATCTCCCACAAGCCTGCATGCCTACGTCCAGGGACTATTTCCAACATACCTGTGCAAGAGTCTGCGGGTTTTAAGGCAATTTTCAAGCCTAGAATTCTAGCCATTGCCTAGAACTTGTTGTAACTTTCGGAATCCATTAAACACGTGATTACAAGACTAACAAACCAAAAACTAACTCCAGGACTAGGCCTAACCATCCCCAACCAGAAATGACATTTTTTCAAACACTTGGCATCAATGTAATCTATAGGTCTAGGATAAAAGACAAAGCATGAATGATTGAAAACTCTCACGATACATGACAAGAAGGATCGCCACCTTCTCCCTTGAACTGTTATGACATAAATTAGTTCTTGCATCCATTATCCTTTTAACTACAAGTAAATACATGAAATAACCATGACAATAACCAATCATATAACCATGCTTATAACCAGCATTAAATCATGAAAATCACAATGAGATATCAACCATTAAATCCACATATTAATAAGTACAAAAGCAAGAAAACATAAATTTTATTATACATAGGCAAAACCGATCAGGTTTGGGACTTCCACTTACCACCCGACCGTAGACATGGTTGAACCAAATTTTTATTTTAGCAAGTCACCCCCATGCCATATTCCAAGCATGAATGTAGGATCTCATGGAAAAACCAATCCAAAAACAACCAAGGGAATCTAGAGGTTAAACAACCTCCACCCTCACCAATCTGTGATCACACCAAAATTGGTGCTCCAATCACAAAACCAAACTGAACTTGGAATTCCATCTGAAATCCATCACTATCCTTGAGGAATTTTTTTTCTCCTTGTATCTCAGCCTTTACCACAATCCAATCCCGGATCACTAGGCCCTAAACCGAGACACCTCCCTTAGGCTTTACTATGTATCTCACCAAAACCGTTCAAGGGATTCCTAGGCCTTTGGGAATGAACCTTGAGACCACCTCCCCCTCGCATACTAAAATCCATCCAGCAATTCCAAAGCTCAAAACCAAGATCAACATTCCAACACACCATGGCATCCGAAAAAGGCAAGGCTAGGTTTAAAGACACTTTTATAACCCCGAAAAACCATGCCACCGACAACAAGAGAACCATACACCAACATACAAATCCATGCATGTCAAAACTAGCTAAGAAATCACACATGTAATATGTTACCTGCGAGTATTCCTGTTGAAGTTGCTTGATCCTTCTCTTCCTTGCTTGATCTTTTCTTTTCCTTACTTGCTCCAAATCTAGAGTGCTCCAAGAAAACTCTAAGTGTCCAAGAGTGAGAGAGAGAGAGAGAGAGAATAATGGGAGAGCTCCAAAACTGAACTGACCAAGCTTCCCTGACCAAAAGCTTGCCAATTGATCCTCAGAAGCCTTTTTATCAATGAGGCCTCTATTTTCTTCATTTTCCATTATTTTCCTTCAATTTCATCCTCACATGCAACATGTGACCTTTCACCTCCATTTTCTCCTATTTTCCTTTATTTTCATAAATAAGTGTGCCAAAAATGCCTTTTTCCCTTTTTAATGCCTTTGCCTTTGCCAATTTCTTTTAGCCATAAACACATCCATTGATGCCCACCAGGATATCTTTGCACAACATTCAGCTTGGAATAAGTGTCCCTTAACCGTGGTCTTATTTTGCATTTATTAACTTTTATTACATGGAATTTTCACCAGGGTTGTTACAGAACCCTCCCCCTTGGGAAACACCATCCTTTTTGTTAAACCACACCAATACCTAGAAAAACTGCCTAAAATAAAATATACTTCCCATGGAGATTTATAACTTAGCTCGTTATAGTATTTACAATGAAATAACTACTCAAAAGCAAAACATCATGACAACATGACAACATACCACATACTGGAGATTTATAACACAACTCATTATGGTATTTACAATAATAACCACATATACACATATGCACACTTGCTAAACTAGAAAATAAAAGGATATGATGTTTGCATCTACAACAAGGGAATCTAGAGGATCACACCTCCACTCTCAAAGTAAAACCAGGATTCACCTCCTTCCCAAGAAGTCCTTAATCCACTGCCACAATCAAACTACATCCAATGTCCAACGTTATAATCATGCGCCACTTGTCCTCTCAGCGAATAGTTACTGCCTCATTGTTCCAAGGTGCACTCCCAATGTGCATTTAATTCCATCTGGAAATGCTAATGGCCAAAACAAATTTATCCTCAACCTTCCCTTCTCTGCTACACAGTCCCCCGGGCAATCCGGTCACCCTTTTCGTGCAGTCACACACCTTCCAAGTTCCCTGGAATCCCCTATCCCGGGCGATCCATCCCTTTGTAAGGCTTCCTCGCATCAAAAATTCAAACAACCAAGGCATATACCTGCCTCAAACCATCATACCAATCATAGCATGCTCGTAGCAATCAATGGACACTATTGGGTATCAGTTTCCCACAATGACCCTACTCCTGAAGTGATTTACAAGCATATTGCTACATGATTCAATTCCTTTTTTTGTTTACATGATTCAATTCCTTTTGTTGTTTTTTCTAATGCTTGCAGTCAATTTCAACCACCCAACCAGGGATTTCATGCTTTCTTGTACCAAGTACATAATTTCTATTAGATTCAAAATAAATTGAAATAACTTCAAATCATACCTCATCTGTGGCCCGTCAAAAAGGTACACTTGCAATCATATTTACTTCCTGTCACAACCTGTCAAACTAGCATCCTTGACCAAATCATCATGTATAAATATATCACATCAAGTTAGCTCAAAACACAACCATCATAGATCAAAATCATAAATCACATGTAACCATCATAAACCAGAATCATAATTCACACGCATAATAAAATTGAAATAAAATATTGATACTTATCCTTTAATCAATCCTTAGCTTCTACCTTTGTCCTTATTTCGTACGCACTCCGAATCGGTTTCCACACCCGACAAACACCCAGTGCCTTCTCCTCAACCATGTACACATACACATAGAGTGCATCACACACATGACATACAACACCATGCAATAAATGCACCTATACCTAACATTCATCACATACACCTACACCCAGTGTACAACACAACACAATATATACACCTACATCCAGTGTACACCACAACATAATACATACACCTACACCTGATGTACAACACAATACATATACATACACAAAGTACAATGCAATGAATACACATGTCATGATACCATGACTACACCATACACATACATAATATCGCATGTACACCAGTACCGCATGCACAACATGTACACAGCACCACCTATACACATCACCACCTGCATAACGTTCACACAACAACACATGTACATGGCACCACATGTACAACTTGTACACAGCGCCACATGTACATTGTACCACATGTACAATGTGTACACAATGCTATATGTACGCAGCACCACATCCACGACATTTACACGAAACCACATGTACACAGTACCATATGCACGACATGTACACAACACCATATGTACAATGTGTACACAACACCACATGCCACAACCCCACTTTTACAATCATGCACACAACACCATATGTACATAGCACCACATGTACAACATGCATGCAACACCACATGTACATAGCACTGCATATCTAACATGTACATAGCATCATCTGTACACAACACTGCATATCCAACATGCACACAACACCATATGCACACAACAACGCATATCCAACATGTACATAGCACCATCTATGCCCAACACTGCATATGAAATATTCACACAACACTATATGCACCACCCTATACATAACATTGCATAACAACATGTACACACATTATATATACACAACACCACATGCATACAACATCACAGATGCAACATGTACAAAATATACAATATATGCACAAAAGTAGTACCACACTTCAAAAACCACATTGTCTCTACCGAGCAACCTTGCTTCCATTGTCTCTTTGTCATCCATGCTTATCCTAGCATGTCGCACATCATGTTGTTTTCATTTCGTTGATGTATCTCTCAGCATTAGCATGTCCATAACATAAACATAGACATAGTATAATCACATAATCTCAATTCATATCCACATGATACCAATGTCAAAGATCTGTCAGGCTACTCTTCCCACTTGATTTCTCATGAACCAGGAATATCTTCATGTCATTCACCTGCATAAGAAATCATTCCTCCACAAGAACAATTCCTGATGACCCTGTCAGACAGTGACATAGATACATACATACATACATACATATATATAACATTAGCACAAAAATGTCATGATCTCGTCAGAAAATGACATACCTACATACATACATGTATACATATATATACATCGACACAATCATTATCACAACATAATTTTGAGATATCATAAGGTCAATGTTAAGAGAACATTTATCCGTGCAACGCATGTACAACATTACGAACAACAATTCCCAACATAGCAAAGCCATATGAAACCTCAAATATATTTACTTTACCTTTCCTGATTACTTTTCTCATTATTGTCCCACCATCGTCCATTTACACCAATGGACCCAACCAATCCAACTAGTTGTCCTTATACATGCACTAAGCTTCATTCAGGCCTTACATTACCTATTGGGTTTCATTCATCTCTCCCTGGGCTCCATTAACTTTCCTCTTTCCCAACCAATTCCCCAGACCCCAAGCATAAAAGGCAAGACAAGAAACAAACAAGAAGAAAATCATAGCAAACTAGCAACAATACGACACCACAACCAAAGTGCCATGGACATGCACAAAACGCAAAAAAAACCACAATCAAGCACAACAAATCATCAAAACACCAAAATCACAAGACTAACAATAGACACCATGACTCAATCCCCATGGTTCCCAGTGCTTCCAAGGAAAATCTCAACCTGAGCCTTCTTTAAGATTCCATGGAAATTTCTTTTCCAATCAATCCCTTGCATCATACTACCATCAACACATAACTATCAGTGCTTAAATAAACATAAAAATACATTGGTTACCTTACCTTGTTGTGCCAAGCATGCTTCTTCCAAATGAACACATCCATGCCACTTCTCAAGGGACTCCAATTCCCTTGACAGATCCACATGTAACTAGAGACTAGCTAATATACCTGTGAAATACAAGTTCATGAATCTAGCACATATCCACATAATGTCAGAAAAGATTAAGGTTAACAAGACTTCCTGTATGAAAATCACTCATTTGTTTGGAATTAGGATTTCCAAACATAGCCAAATGAATTCTTTCCCAATTCCTTTCTTTGACCTCTTCCTTGCTACAATTGAGTGTTACTATGTGTTATCACATCACCCAATTGTTAGTTATATAAACAAGTCAACTATTACCTTGTCATGCTAATACCAAGCATGTTTCTTGCATTGTTTACATGTCAAACACGTGTTCCAAATATCAAGACAATCATATCTATCAATTTGAATTCAACCTTTACCAAGACTAGCAATCATGTCATAATTCATAGTCAACTCATAGTCATTAGACATAATACTACCACTGTCACCTACTTCACTCAAGTACATATCAACTATCTCAACATATATGTACTAGTACAACCATCAAAAAATCTTATAGACACATACTCATATCATTCAAGTAATCAAACATTCAGACAACAGATAGATGACATAATAAACACCAAACACTCAAACACCAAATAAAAGACATAATCAAACATTCAAGCACAAAGTAGATGACATAAGCAAGCTCATATCTTAATGTATCTCAGGGGAGGCTATCTTGTTTGTACAATCAATCTATTAGGCATGATATAACTTCACAACACATCAGCTCAAACATAAATAAGATCATGATATCCATAACAATAATTTACTAACATGCTCACATCATAAGCTCATAAACATTTTTCATTCATGCATAACAATCACATATGTATGATCAGTCTAGATTAGTACAACACAATATCATAATTATGTTGACTCATACTTGAATATCATAACCCTAACCATCTTCACAGATCAATCTAATTTAGCATAATACATATAACGTCAAGATCTTAATGTAATAACCATAATCATCAAGTTACTAGCATATAACAACAACAAGTTCACTTGTAACATGCTCATCAACAACATATAACATAATCATCAAGTTATATGTCATATAACAAAAACAAGTTAACCTATAACATACTCATCAACAAAGTATAACATAATCCTCAAGTTA
Source organism: Pinus tabuliformis (assembly GCA_031772625.1). Classification (NCBI taxonomy): domain Eukaryota; kingdom Viridiplantae; phylum Streptophyta; class Pinopsida; order Pinales; family Pinaceae; genus Pinus; species Pinus tabuliformis. The sequence goes on from CM062819.1 coordinate 696,916,195, forward strand.
TCTAAAATAAAACAACAAGAGCAATGCATACAACCACAGGTTACTACCACTCATGGCTATCTGACACATGTGCATATGACTACATTGATCAACTAGCATCTATCATGTATGTAAACATAACATCAATAGACATGTACATAAACCTAATGTATATAACCCTAATGCATATAAAATTCCATTAACTAACATACCTTCATGCCCAACATACAAACCTATATGATGACATACTCTTGCCTCGAGGTCCAATGCTACAACTTCACTTTGATGGTTTGTATCTCCTGCTCTTATCTCAGCTAACACATTAGCATCATAACATACCAATATCATCTTGATGATCTAATTGCATACAATGACCTCACAATGCATGCCCGAATTACCATACATGCATAACAAATTCATATACAACCATACACTCATGAAGACACATCCCACAACAACGCCCTCAACCTTCACATGGCGACATCACTACAACCATGATCAACACAATGTAAATGCAACATGCACATGGACTACAAGCATAAGAAACACATATCAATCGACATGAATGCATGACCAACACACCGCCCATCCAGTCTGACGGGTGAACCATGCTCTGATACCACTCTGTGGTATCAGATATGACCCAAAGAGAGTGCAATCCACTCTGATACCACTTTGTAGCACCCTCCTCCCATATCTACCCAAGTAACTGACCAACCTAGGTAAACATGCGGCGAAAGGTTACTATGATATGATTCGACCTCCTAGGTGTCCTTAATGATCTATAGTTGAATGTTAGTTTTGTTGTGCTAATTTCAACTTCAGATCTCTAAACAAATGCTTGTCAATTACTTCATGTGCATAGGTTCCCTTATGGTGTTTGTGAACAGAAACAGGTAAATTTTATCAAGTTTTATGTTAATTTAATGAGCATGTTTTCATGAAAGTCAAGTGTTTAATAGCAGCAATTAAATGAACATCAAACCATCAAGAAGAACACTTAACACAGTGTTTTGATAGAGTTCACCCCTCCTAGGCTACATCTCCTCTGTCCAACTTCCATGGCTTGGGCCTCTATATTTGCTCAAAATGGAAAAAATTATAGTTTACAATACTCTACAGCTCCTGAAACCTACTTCAATGGACTCAGAGCATCCAAAAACCCCAAAGATGACTCTTCAAACTCCTCAATTGGACTCTAGTTGATTTAGGCTTGACCTACTCCTCTGGTGGCCCCGGGCTTCATTAAACTTCAATATAGAAAAATCACATACAGAAGTGCCTCTCTACCTCTGCAACATGTTCCATTGTGTTCAGAGCATCCAAATCATCTATGAACGCCTTTTTCTTCTTCCCATTTGGTCGAATTTTTCCCAAGTTATGAGAGAAACAGTTTTCCCTAGTAATCCTCCACTAAAACTAGAGGAACTCCAATTAGCTCCAATAATTTTTGAGTTAGGGCCGAATTTGGCGGCCCCGCTGAAAACACCGCCGAATTAACTACAAGTTTAACTGGTGGATTAATTAATTTCAAGTGCGGTTAATTAAGCATTAATCATGCTTAATCCAAATCCCGTGCGGTTATCTAACTGTAACCTTAACGGTCTCGTAATGGAGCTCACATGTCGTGGGTTCGTGGTATGTTGGTGTTGGATGTTAACTATAACCGTGACCTTAACTGCCCACCGGAAGGTGCATTCACATGGGACATTAATCGTCACGATCATGGTGTATTGTGTTGTCCACCGTTTGATAACGTTAACCGCACAGTTGTGTTAACCCGGGCCATCGGAGCGTTCACATGGGGAGGGTTGGCCCGTAGGCTGGCCCTTCTAACCCCCAACCTATCGGCGGTTACTAAAAAAAATTATGTTGAAACCATTGTATGTTAAGAACTAACACGTAGTGGAGACGGTTAAGAGATTTCGCTTGTGGAGGGGAGGTTGCAAGGTCGAACCCTGGCGCCTCCATAAAAATTTTAAATGACCTCTGAGAGGGCACATGGCAGCCTTTGGGCTTGCCATGTGTCACCCTCTCATTGGTCCACCTCATCCATGCAGACCCAATAACAAGATGCCACTTGTCAACCTATAATTCACCCACCTATACAGGAATATTCTAAGGAATATTCTCCTTGCTAACTGGGTTGTACGGATGCCCAGTCAGCATCCCAGTGAGCCTATACCAAAATTTTGCATGTTTGGTGAAATGATCAGCGGGCTCTAACTTCCTCACACGAACTCCATTTTGAATGAAACAAATTGTGTTGGGATCATGTCACCGAGACGGATGCGGTCTTTCAGCTTTCAAGCAATTCTGAGAACTTTTATTTTTGAACTAATTCTTGCCCCTAATCCAGATTTTGATCACTCCTTCCCACTGACAGGATTTTGTGTAGAAAATATGTGTAGCTTAACTCGATAATGCAATATAAATCAAATCAAAATACTATAACCTACTTCTACTGTCAATTTGCGGAAGCTTAAATATCAAGCTAAACAATATAAATAGAAGAAGAAGAATCAATGGCACAATACAGATGAAAATACTTTTGGGGAAATCCTCGGATAAAAACCCCACACTATTGTATTATCATACATGGTGGAAATACATAGGAATTATACAAAGCCTTAGCTCTCACAGCTATCCAGCTCTCAGTACAATCCTCATAGATGCTCACAGGAAATCTTGGCTTCTCTCCAGCCTTCCTCTCTGCCCTCCAAGCTCATATTTCCTTGAGTTGTTCCTTGTGGATGAATTGCCTATACCAAGTGGAAAACCAAGCCTTCAAAACTGCGCAATCCTCAAGGATGAATCCTTGACTACATGCATGATTTTTCTCCATGAGAAAACACATGCAACTGATAGTACACTGTCCTTGAACATTAATCTCAACTGGGTCTTTCTCAGAATAGACATGCATGAGTTTCTGATGAGGGAATCTTCAGTTAACTGGAGTAGCACTAGTTGAGTGCATTAATGCATCAACTGACTGTTAACTCACTATTAGTTCTTCAAACAGTTTGGAACTAATTTAACTAGACTTAACTCAGTAAACTGAGTTAACTAATTACAACTCAAATATAACTCAATCTTATCTCCTTAATTTAAGGGATAACTCTTGCATGACTTCAAAAAGACTTCTAACTTGAATCTCTCCAGCTAATTAATTTAAAATAAATTAATTAATTATTTCCAAGTAGCTGTTAAGGCTAAATTCAATTTTAATTCACAATTTAATTCAAGGACAAATTAAATTGGAATATTCTTGTTGCCATATTTCAACATTTTGGACCCACAAAAGTTGGTTATCTGATGAGAGCTGAATACTCTTCTCTTTCCCAAGTGCTATCAACTAATTATACTTGAAAAGTCTCCATGACAACCACTTGGGTTCACTGACATGCCTTGCCTTGCAAATGGCTATGTCCCTCAACCATTGTTATCCTTTTGTTGTTGACCAAATCCAACACTTATTGGACACTTTCTGGCTGCAAAATACCTTTGTTGTACCACATCGATCCCTCAGTGCTTGGAAAACTGGTATAATCAAATAGCCTTTCCACTGAGAATCTTGGTGTCAACACATACAACGGTCTACAATGGCTGCAAATTTTGGCATCTCGTCCACTTTCGCTTCTTGCCTCTATCATCCTCCAGTTCAACATGCTACTCATGTCATGATTTGAGAATGAAGGCTAAGCATGAGCATCTTGATCAAGAATGGACCTTCCAAAATCCTGCAACATCTTGTCACAAATACAACCATTAAATGGAAAAACACACTATGTAAGAAATGAAAACCAACGACCTCTTCTTTTGCTCCTTCAAAGCAACAATTGTCACATCGTGTAACATCTCCATGTTCTCTTACATCTTGGTGTTCAAACCATCGACTAACACAAGTTGAAAAAACATACTTCTTCAAGAAACTAACTTGACTTGAGAGCCAAACATAAGCATGTACAACAACTTGATGATTCTTTTCATAAACAACAAGAATTTCACATCTCATGCAATAATACGTCAACATCTCCCTTTCATATTTGGAGATAAAATCAACTCTTCCAAGTTGATATGACATACATGTGACAATAATCGACACAAGTTGACACTCATGCATGTATCCAAACACAATGAAACTAGCAACAATTCCACTATTCACACACACACAAACTCTCATATATGTGTAGAATTCTTCAACTCTCCCTCAAGTATAATCACAATTACAATAAGCCCAAAAACATGTATGGGTACATAAGAGTTGAATTGACAAATTTTCTGCAAATGAAGTGAGTAACATACCCCACTTTCACACACCTTCCTGGTGAAAATATGAAACATCAAAAATGCATTCAAAAGAAATGCATTCACATACAAACTTGTAACCACAAATTGCCTTCTTTGCTGCATTTAAGTGAGTCAAACAGAACTCCACTTTCAACATATTACATCATACAAATTCCTGCATACTTTCAACAGAAAAGTAATGCATTCATAAGGCAAAGAAATGCATTTTTAAGGCAAAGAATTGCATCTACCAAAAAAAGAAATGCAAGCCTTATTTGGATAAGAAATCAAACCACCTCTTACCAAACCATTTCCATGGCACTTCTTTCAACTGCACATCATCTTGTGAATCATCTTGACCCACATCAATTATGGAATCCTCTTTTCCATCTTTATCAAAATCTTTCTCCACCTTCTTCAACTTTCGTGGATGAGTTGTTGTGTACAAATTCCAACATTTGTCTATGATATGACCTTGCTTATGGAAATGAGTGCAAAACAAGTGCATCTTCTTTGTAACATGGTTTCCATTATCCAATGGACCTATTTTTTTCTGTCTCTTTGGTTTTGAAAGTTTCTTGTGTATGACTATCCTCTTCCAATACCTCAAAACAGTATGGTTATTCAAACCACAAAAATAACATGTAAATTTTCCCCAATTCTTATGTGAAGATTTACCATGTTTATCATAATCAAAAGAAACTTGATTAAAGGCAGATTTATACCTTGCACATTCACCTTTGTCGCCTTCTTGAAGAGGTGAATTTTATGAGATAGTGGCTCTCTTCAGGATACCAACGATGCTTTCAATGACCCTGGAGCTTTCAACATTATCTTGTTTTCCATTTCCACTAGTTGCATGCTTATGAGCATTTTCCTGCAAAGTGGGTATAAAACTTTTACATTCCTCATGAACACAAACTACACAAGCTTGAGGGTATGAACATGTAATTAAATTCCCTCTTGGAACACCTTCATGTGCCTCCTTGGCTTTGGAGCATTCTCCATCATGTTGTCCATAACCAAGACCCAAATACCTAGGCCTTTCCTCAACAACAATTGGCTCAACTATGCCTTGTGCATGTTTTCCTAACTCTCTACCTTCATAGCCCATATTCATCAATAATTTGGACCCTATTCCTCTAGCGTGTCTTTCAAAAGAACCAAAACATTCATTTTGAGAGGAAATTGAAGATAAACTTGAATTGCATACCTCATGTTCATGCACATACTTGGCTAGGGTTTCCTTGGCATCATAGAGTAAAATCTCCATCTCATGCATCTTTTCAAGAAGCTCTTACTTCTCCTCCTTCATGGCCATCAACTCCTCTTGAAGTATAGTGTTCTCCTTCCTATCTTCAATCATCTCTTGCACCATATCTCTCATGATGAAAAACTATTGCAACATCTCTTAATCAAAGAATCTTGCAAGGGAAGCGAGATTAGAGACATCACTTGTTGAAGATGCCATCACACTTGTAATGCATCAAAGCTTCACAATTCTACAACCATTAAAACCATAATTGCACAAAAAGATCAAGCAATCAAGCAAATCAACCTTTTCTCTGATACCAAATTGATCTGTAGTTGAATGTTAGTTTTGTAGTGTTAATTTCAACTTCATATTTCTAAACAAATGCTTGTCAATTGCTTCATGTGCGTGGGTTCCCTTATGGTGTTTGTGAAAAGAAACAGGTAAATTTTATCAAGTTTTATGTTAAGTTCATGAGCATATTAGCATGAAATACAAATTTTGAAAAACAGCAATTAAATGAACAGCAAAACATCAAGAATAATACTTAACACAGTGTTTTGATAAAGGAGTTCACCCCTCTTGGGCTACATCTCCTTGGTCCAACTTCCATGGCTTAGGCCTCTATATTTGCTCAAAATGGAAAAAATTACATTTTACAGTGCTCTACAGCTCCTGAAACCTACTTCAATGGACTCAGAGCATCCAAAAACCCCAAATATGACTCTCCAATCTCCTCAATTGGACTCTCGTTGATCTAGGCTTGACCTACTCCTCTAGTAGCCCTAGGCTTCATTAAACTTCAACGTGGAAAAATCATGTACAGAAGTGCCTCTATGCCTTTGCAACCTATTCCACTATGTTCAGAGCATCCAAATCATCTAGGAACACCTTTTTCTGCTCCCCATTTGGTCGAATTTTTCCCAAGTTATGAGAGAAACATTTTTCCCTAATAATCCTCCACTAAAACTGGAGGAACTCTAGTTAGCTTCACTAATTTTGGAGTTAGGGCCAAATTTGGGGGCACCACCGAAAACACCACCGAATTAAATGCAAGTTTAACTGATGGATTAATTAATGTTAATTGCAGTTAATTAAGCACTAATCGTGCTTAACCCAAATCCCGTGTGGTTATCTAACCGTAACCCTGACAGTCTCGCAATGGAGGTCACATGTCGCGGGTTCATGGTATGTTGGCGTCGGATGTTAACTGTAACCGTGACCTTAACTGCTCACCGCAAGGTGCGTTCACATGGGACATTAACCATCACGGTTGTGGTGTATTGTGTTGTCCATCGTTTGATAACATTAACCACACAGTTGTGTTAACCCAGACCGTAGGAGCGTTCACATGGGGAGGGTTGGCCCATGGGATGGCCCTCCTAACCCCCAAACTGTTGGTGGTTACTAAACAAAATTATGTTGAAACCGTTGTATTTTAAGAACTAACACATAGCGAAGACGGTTAAGAGCTTTGGCTTGTGGAGGGGATGTCGCAGGGTTGAACCTTGACGCCTCCATAAAAATTTTAAATGACCTCTGAGAGGGCACGTGGCGGCCTTTGGGCTTGCCACGTGTCACCCTCTCAATGGTCCACCTCATCCATGCAGACCCAATAAAAATATAGCACTTGTCAACCTATAATTTTCTCACTTATATGAGAATATTCCAAGGAATATTCTCCTTACTGACTGGGCTATACGAATGCCCAGTCAGCATTCCAGTCAACCTATACCAAAATTTTGCCTATTTGGTGAAATGGTCAGCGGGTTCTAACTTCCTCATACGAACTTTGTTTTGAACGAAATGAGTTGTGTTGGGATCATATTGCTGAGACAGATGCAGTTGTTTAGCTTTAGAGCGATTCGGAGCATTTTTATTTTTGAGCTAATTCTTGCCCCTAATCTAGATTCTGATCACTTAAGGAATTGGAATCGATGGAAACACATAAAACATACCTTCCACATTAGAAATGACACTCCCAGTTTCCATCCCAACCACACAAGTATCATGCCCCTGGGTCTCACTGGTTTTCTAATCTATTAAACCTCTTGATACTCTCGTATTATGGGCATGCTAGTGTCCAGAGAACTCTGGAATCTCCCATAAGGCTACATGCCTACATCCAGGGACCATTTCGAGCAGAACTGCATCAGAGTCTGCGAGAATTAAGGCACTTTTCAAGCCCAAAATTCTGGCCACTACCCAGAACTTTTTGTAACTTCTGGAATCCATTAAACACATGATTACAAGACTAATAAACCAAAAAATAACTACAGGACTAGGCCTAACCTTCCCCAACTGGGATTGACATTTTTTCAAAAACTTGGCATCAATGTAATCTACAGGTCTAGGATACAAGACAGAGCATGAATGACTGAAAAACTCTTATGAGACATGACAAGAAGGATCACCACCTTCTCCCTTGAACTGTTATGACATCAATTAGGTCTTGCATCCATTATCCTTTCAGTTACAAGTAAATACATGAAATGACCATGACAATAGCCAGTCATATAACCATTCTTATAACCAGCATTAAACCATGAAAATAATAGTGAGATAACAAGCTTTAAATCCACATATTAATAAGTAAAAAAGCAAGAGAACTTAACTTTTATTATACATAGGAAAATCGGACTAGATTTGGGACTTCCACGTACCACCCGACCATAGACATGGTTGAACCAAATATTTCTTTCACCCAGTCACCCTCATGCCATATTCCAAGCATAAATGTGGGATCTCATGGAAAAACCAATCCAAAAACAACCAAGGGAATCTATAGGTTAAACCAACTCCACCCTCACCAATCCATGATCACACCAAAACCAGCGCTTCGATCACAAAACTGAACCGAACTTGGAATGCCATCCAGAATCCATCACAATCCTTAAGGAATTTTCCATCTCCTTGTCTCTCAGGTTTTACCGCAATCCAATTCCATATCACTAGGCCCTAAACCAAGACACCTCCCTCGGGCTTTGCCATGTATCCCATCAAAATGGTCAAGGGATTCCTAGGCCCTTGGGAATGAACCTTGAGACCACCTCCACCCCAAATTTCAAAATCCATCTGGCAATTTTAAAGATCAAAACTGAGATCAACATCCCAACACACCATGGGACCTGGAGAAATCAAGGCTAGGTTGAAAACCACTATCATAAACTAGAAAAACCATGCCACTGACAACAAGAGAACCATACTCCAACATACAAATCCATGCATGTCAAAACTAGCTAGGAAACCACACATGCAATATGTTACCTGCAAGTATTCTTGTTGAAGTTGTTTGAACCTGCTATTCCTTGCTTGATCTTTGTTTTTCCTTCCTTGCTCCAAAGCTAGAGTGCTCCAAGAAAACTCTAAGTGTCTAAGAGTGAGAGAGAGAGAATAATGAGAGAGCTCCAAAACTGAACTAACCAAGCTTCCCTGACCAAAAGCTTTCCAACTGATCCTCAGAAGCCTTTTTATCAATGAGGCCTCTATTTTCTTCATTTTCCATTATTTTCCTTCAATTTCCTCCTCACATGCAACTTGTGACCTTTCACCTCCCTTTTCTCCTATTTTCCTTTATTTTCATAAATAAGTGTGCAAAAATGCCTTTTCATTTGCCTTTGCCAATTTTCTTTAGCCATAAACACATCCATTGATGCCCACTATGATATATTTTCCCAACATTCAGCTTGGAATAAGTGTCCCTTAACCGTGGTCTTATTTTTCCTTTATTAACTTTTATTACATGGGATTTTCACCAGGGTTGTCACACCATGCCTCGTCATGTCCACCTAGACCTACCACACTACTCCACATGTCATCATATGTGATGTCTAAGTCCACATCAAAGTCCACCTACTATCCAAGTCATCACCTATCAATGCCAGGTCATTAACTTGTCTCCACATCAACTATCATTTGTCTTTGTGTGAACTTCCATGTCATCTTGCACTCACAGTCTTAAGTAGCTTTTCTTGTTGATATCATGATGTCATCATCATTCCATGTGGCATCCTCTAAGTGATGCCATGTGTCACTCAAAATCGGCCCACTTGGCCACCCAAAATGTCCAAAAATCACCTACCACGTTTCATGATATCGAGACGCCACATCATTACATTGGCCATCTCATTGCCGCTAGGAACTACCACATAATATACCTTGTTCAATCACATTCGTCCATGTGTCAATGGTGCCACTTCATCTAGTACGGAGGAAGAGTCAGGGTTCAATGTTTTTTCAACAATTTCCTTTGTAATTTTAAAAGGGTACTAAACGTTGAATTCTCGTCACTTACCATGAACCGTGGAGTTTGTTACCATGGAGTCCATCAACCATGAAGTGTCAAAAATGGCCCCATCACCAAGACTCTATTAACCATCCAAAGTAATACCTACGCATCATGATGTATGTCAATGACAGGGAACTTCTTGCCCCACGAAGTTTATTAGCAAAAGGATTTGTCATCTGCTGAGCTACAAACTATGGAGTTTATCAACTGTGAAGACGTTAATTGCTAGAAAAATTCTCGTACTACACCTTTTGTTAGTTGCACCAACCTTCCATCACGGAAACAATTAACTTAAGCCTTCTACAGCATGACAAGAAAGTGTGTACCAAATGTTAGGAGAATTCCTCTCCAACACCTTCTATCAACCAAGTGGAACCGTGCCCTTGGAACCATGAAAACATTTGAACTAATATTACTTCTAATCCCTTAGAATTTTTTCTAAGTTCCATATATCATTAGAAAAGTATTTGACAGGAATATCCAACTATATAATTTGGAAAATGCCTTCAAAGATAGGCCCTCAAATCAAATTTCATCCCACTCAATAATCTCCAACAAGCTCCTTCTCAACTTGACAATATTTGACATCAATAACTACTCCTTTGACATCAATGAAAAAACCTACTCCTTTAACGGCATTGACAATGCATACTCCTTCACCACTACATATGGGTGAAAAAATCGATGTTTTACTCTGAAAATATTGATAAAATCGGTCATACTTTCAAATTTTATTTGGATTTTTTGTATTTATATTTAAAAAGCCTCGAATAGCATCAGATATATCCAACGAAATGCATAAATGTGTCAAATATCTGATAGGTTCACTGGACATCATGTTGGCGCCCTAGAATCACACTATGTTGTATTGTAATGCAGAGCTTGGGAACATATATGTGTGATCTTATTTGCTGCTATGTTTTTAAGAATCACAGAAGTTTGAATTCTGAAATATTCTATTTAAATCGACATATATGACCATCTATTTTTATTTAGTATTGTTTAATTTGTTTTCATAACCCTAAGCTTTAATGTTCTATCTCATTGGTTCTTGGCATAATAGTTTGTCAAAAGGTGTAGATGACTCGAAATGCAAGAAAATAGAACCATATATTTTATGGTTCTTATAATCAGTTTTTGTAAATGACTGTGTAATTATTCTTTGAACTTAATTAAATTTACAAATTCTAGAAATAGTTCAAAATTCATGTATTTTATTTTCTCTTATAAATCAACACATGAAAGTAAAGTTACATGAAGAATTCATCACAACCATTGAATTAAATATTTGTGGATGTGTAAGTTTCTTTGTGTTAAATGCATATAAATGAATTAAACAGAATCAATATCACAATTACTTAAATATTGACTCATCATCTATCTGATATTAAATGCATTTGTTGGGTAGTATTTCCACTCATCCTAAGTTAGACCATTCATACCACTTGGCTTTGACATGAAGAGTTTTAAAATATGGAAAATGGATGTAAAATGAAGAAAAAATCCTAACTAGTTTAAAGGAGAAATTAAGAATTCCTTTAAATTAGCTAAGACCTGGTGGGCGGCTGAGCAATTAAGAATTAAACCATTAGAATACACAAAATTTTGAAATTTACCATTTCTTGTAAAACCCTTGTAAGAAATATCAAATAAATCAAGATGAACTTCAAACAACCTTGATAAATATTGCAAAACCAAAATAAACCATCATATTGATGCCAAAAATTATTTCAGTTAAAGAATTCCATACAATCCACAACATGTCATGTTCACAACTCAAAATGCCATAAAAATTGCATGAAATTGTATTTAGTATGTATTAAAAATAAAAATATAATATGGGTATGGAAAATACATGATAAGGAGGTACAGACAGCCCAAGAGTGAGTGCAAAATTCTTCCTTAGAATAGCCTCAAAACCTCCCAACAATTCACCAAAATGTTTGGAAGAGTTTCCTTATGATCTATATATGAAACTACTTGAGGTTTATGTAAAATTGCAAGTGATTAAATTTGAGTTTTTAAGGCTCTTATATTAAATTCATAAACACATAAACATGAATTTAAACTCCAGAAATTGCAAAATATTGTAAACAATACCACCATAATCGTAAACACAAAACAACAAGTGATGAAGGAGTACACCACTCCTAGGCTAAGTCTCTTGGTCCAGCTTCCAATAGTTGGGCCTATATCATTATGCTCATAAAAATAATGATTACATAAGGTTAAAGTGCTCAAATGGCTTCAATAATAGCTCAAATGGCTTCAGAGCTATCAAAAACCCTTGTCTAGCCTCTTTCTGCTCCCAAAAAGACCAAAAACTGAGAAAGTTATGCCTCTTTCTCTCTTTTCCCAAATTCTGCAACTAACCATCCTACAATTCAGCCAAAACCTGGCTTGAGCGCCCCAAACGCGAAAACTGCCCATTAAACCTGGCACGATTCTCGCTAGGTGAGAAAAATTGTAGGACAGATAAGGATGCCATTAAGCCCTCAGTCCCGAAAATTTCGGTCACGTGGAGGCCATATGACTGCGTTGGGTGCCGAAATTCAGGGTTCTGTCTAGCCCCTGTATGCACGCACCCTCAGTCATGTGGGTCTGCATGGGACCTGGGGCTAGCCCCTGTGAGTTGGTCTCCTCCACTGGCCTTGTTCTCTGTGCCTTTGGTCGCATGAGTCCCCATGGGACCTAGGACTGGGCCCCGTGGCTGGCCCCTTAACCTTGCTTCGCTTGGCGGTTCTCGGCCTCGGTCTACGGGACTAGTTACATGTGGCAACTTGAGTGGTGGTTAGAGCCACAGTTTAAGTGGGTGCTACGTTATGATCCATGGGCTAGGCCAAGCCCTAGCCCTTGGCCCTCCTCCCATGATCCCGTGGCATTGGGGTGGCAAAGGGCTAGGCCTTAGCCCGGCCCCCCATGCCAATGCACCTCCCTTAAACATTCAAATATATGTGGCCCACATAACTTAACAAGAAACGTTGTATATTCAGTTGGTGGAGGCCGCGGTTAGTTCGGAGTTGGTCTTGTGTTCGATCACCAGGGCTACCACTCTGTCTATAACAAACTTTTACAGGGCCACCAGGATGCCACGTCGTTGCCTCTGGTTGGTCCACGTGGTCCCTCTAGGTTTTTCCAACCAATAAACTAATTAAAATCCTCCAACCACAAACCAACTAAAAATGGACACTTGTAACACTGTGATTGGCCCATGGAGCCTAGTCACCCTGCCAAGTCAGCAGGTCCAGTCAGTTATGCGGATTGCTGACTAGGCATCCTGCACACTGCCTTTTTTAAAATTTAGTTGTTTCCAAAAATTATTTGAATGCATTTCTGGGAGCATATGGTGTTAAATTTGAATGAAATAAATTGTGTTAGATCCAGAATGACGAGGTCTACGCGATCATTCAGGTTTCGATTCATTCCGACAACTTTGAAATTTGAGCATATTTTTTATCCACTGGACCACTCCTACCCACTGGAAGATTTTGGACCCCAAAAGCTCTTTATTACTGAACAATTATAAGAGGGTATAGCCCCCTCACCCTTCTAGCCTCAATCCATTGGAATTTGACTTAATTCAACAATTTGAGCTTTTCATGAAAACTGATCTTTTTCCTTGATTCTGGAGACCCTGTCTTGTTATTGTAGATACCATCTTGCTGCGATTTCCTAGAATTTGTAGCACAATAAATTGTCCTTGAAGGAACAAACATATTCCTTCCTCGATTGTCAACCAAAGGAAACTTAAACAACTTGAAATTATTCTCACCCCAAACACTTTCGACATAATGATGTTTAGCTTGTCTTGCCTTGTACTTGGCTCGACTCTTGGATGAGTGTCTTTTCCATTTCCATGCACAATTTTGAAACCCCCAAGAAGAACTTGTGGAACCTATGCCTTCTTTTTCAAATTTCTTTAGCACTTTCTCTTTGACCTTTGCACTCTTTAGCACCGACATCTTGTTCCCATCATTGTTCAACAATGATGTATGCTACTGCACTTTTTCCTCATCTTGTTTACCTCTTTTAGGAGACAACATGTTAGAACTCTGAAACAACTTATTAGAACCATAACAACCTTAATGAAATCATATTTTTCATTTGATGCATTTCCTCGAAAGGCCTCATTCACAAAATCTCTATGCTTGAACACTAACAAAGCAAAATTTTGACCTGCATTCACAATTCTCTTCATTTGTCCTACATGCATAAGAGACAAAATCATCTTGTTCCTATGTGCTCTAACTATGTACTCATTTCCATTCTTGAAAAAGTGGTACATGGCGATGAAATATTTCCCACCTATCATAAATATACAGGCTTCCCAAAACAATACCTGAAATCTCAAGGGGAACTACATCAAGTTCAACTTCCTCAAGAAAGTTTGCATTGATTGTAAATCTTAGGATACACTTCCTTGTCACCTGAAAATTTGCATTCTTACATATCCATCCTAAAGGATACAGTCTTGGATGTGCAACGATTTCTAGATTTAAATTCTTGACTAAGTCTTCAGAAATCAAATTTGGTTGAGAACCACTATCAAATAGTGTGTCTATTTTGGTATGCTTTGAAACAACTCTAATATGGAAAAGTTCAATTCTTGTTTCATCATCTTGAGTATCATTAGAACAAATTGAAGAACTAGTGCTTGCTATGTTCTTACCTTTCAAACCCATCGTTGTAATCTTGGTTTCATCTACTGTATCAGAACCTAAGACATGTTCTATAATTGTAATTGTTTTCTCCTCTTTGTTTTTAAGTTTGTTGGGTTTCAACTCTAGATGGAGTTTTCAACAATGGTCTTCATCATGGCCATTTTTCAAACAATGTTTGCATGTGAGATTTTCTTTTTCCATTTTAATAGAATCATTCTTCTTCCCTTTTCCCATAAACTTACCCTTTCCTTTTTCTCCAAACTTAAAGGAACTCTCACTTTTCTCATCTGGACTATGTTTCCCTCTTGCTTCTAGATGTGTGGCATGAACACAAACCTCATCTAATTTTGTTGGATTGAACATGAGAATAATGTGCCTAAGGTAGCTACGTAAACCTCCAATATATTTTAACAAAGTGTCTTGAGATGACAAATTTACACCCAATACTAACGCTCTTCTCATAAACTCTTGAGTATAATTTTGAACACTTGAAACTTTTCCTTGTCTAAAATTATGCCAATCCATAATTGCTTTTGCATATAAGTTAATGGATAAAAATTTCTTCTAAGTACAGCAATAAAATCTATCCAAGAGGTTGAGAAATTACCATGATTTCTCATATCCTCTTATGTTTTGGATTCCCACCAAATCAAAGCAGCACTTTCCAACCTTAATGAAGGCAACTAAACCTTTGTTTCATCATCTTTGATGTTTTGAATCCTGCAATAAACTTCAAGTTGACAAACCCAATTATCAAGTATTTCAGCATTCACTTCACCGTCGTACATAGGCAAGTCAAATTTAATATCAAGTTTCAATAAGGGAGTTTTACGATGTCCCTTTGGGGTATGTGGAGGTGTTTGAGTAAAGGTTGTTGTGGAAGAGGATGAATATGATTTTGAAGATGAATATGAAGGTGAAGAAGGTGGTGGTTTGTCTCCATTTCCTTTTGAAGGCTTGTCATCATCTCCTCCTTTTCCTCTAGAAGAACCCTCTCCTTTTGAAGGCTTGGAGCTCTCACCCTGCAATCTTGTGTTTCTCTCTTCATAGAGAACTTTCACCATATGGGTCATGTCAAAGAATGCTTTTTTGAAATCCTTCTCATCCTCTGACATATTATCAGGCCCTCCTTCATGTGACATGCTTACTGAAGCTTCAGATACAACTTGAGGTGAAATTTGTGGTGGAGATTGTGGCAAATGTGTTCTCCTTGTCCTTGTCTCAACTTGAGAACTTACACCCACAATATTTCATTCTCCTCTCTTGAGCTTCAACCTTGTAAGCATCAGAAACACTTGCAAACAATTAAATCCTCACAACAGAAAAGAAAACATATGCTCTGATACCAAACTTGATCTGTATATGAAACTGCTTGAGGTTTATGTAAAATTGCAAGTGATTAAATTTGAGTTTTTAAGGCTCTTATGTTAAATTCATAAACACATAAACATGAATTTAAACTCTAGAATATTTCAGACAATACCACCAAAACAGTAAACACAAAATAGCAAGTGATGAAGGATTTCACCCCTCTTGGGCTACATCTCCCGGTCCAGCTTCCAATAGTTGGGCCTATGTCATTATTCTCATAAAAATAGTGATTACATCAAGTTACAGTGCTCAAATGGATTCAATAACAGCTCTAATGGCTTTAGAGCTATCAAAAACCCCTTTCTAGCCTCTTTCTACTCCCAGAAAGACCAAAAACTGAGAATGTTATGCCTCTTTCTCTCTTTTCCCAAATTTTGCAGCTAACCATCCTATAATTCGACCAAAACCTGGATCGAGCACCCCAAACGTGGAAACTACCTATTAAACCTAGTGATGAGCCTAGGTATTGCAACAATAATGTTGCAACTCCCAGGGCCACCAGCTTTACTTATCAACCCGAGGTTCGTACAAACTTGGAGGTGACAGTGCTATATGCACAAGTAGAAGTGAAGGTCCTGCCTGTTGTCATTGTTTGTCTGGCAAGAGACCCCAGGGGTTCCAAGCCAAACTTCTATAGGGTTAGAAGAAGCTTAATTCTTTGATGGAAGGAGAGCAAACCTATTCTAAGAGAGAGCTACTCTATTGCAGTAATGAAGAAAATAGCATGAAATGCTAAATCATACCATGACCTAACTAACCAATTAAACATCTATGCTAAGCAGAATTGCTAAATTAACACTAGCCTAATGCTAATTATCTAAGTTTAAGAAGTAAAGAGCATCAAAACTAGACTAAGATGTAACAAAGAAACTTAGGCTAAATCAGGTTTCAAGCAGAAAAAGCAATCGGAGGTCGAAATCAGTGAAAGGAGGACGTGAGGGAGCAACAATGCATAAGAACCGTTGGATCAGTCGGGTGAAAGGAAAATGAACAGTGGAGATTGGATTGCAAGAGGTTACGTAGATAGATGGGAAAACAGGGTTAACTAACAGGATGAACAGTGGAGATCTTATCGCGAAGGCTTAAGTGAATGGATGGACGAACAAGGTTAACAGAAGATGAATTTCCGAGAACTAATCGCGCAGGTGAAGTCAAGAGATGGACGGATGAGGCTAACAAGAGTGATGAACGGCTAAGGAATTATCGCATGGGTGAAGTCAAGAGATGGACGGCGGAGATCATATTGCGGGGAAAATAAATGTGTGAAATGATGGAGTGGGTTTCTAAGGCGGTAAGTAGTTTCTCGCGCGCCCTTCAGGTTGTAAGTAGTATTTGGAAATTTCACGCAATTAGCCTTACTGTGCGACATGTAGCA
Source organism: Pinus tabuliformis (assembly GCA_031772625.1). Classification (NCBI taxonomy): domain Eukaryota; kingdom Viridiplantae; phylum Streptophyta; class Pinopsida; order Pinales; family Pinaceae; genus Pinus; species Pinus tabuliformis. The sequence continues at coordinate 696,933,411 of CM062819.1, forward strand.
CGAGAAAACCACTTTTCTCGCGTGCTCTCAGGCGGATAACGTTCGTGCACTAATCCGCGCGAGATTGCGTGATAGCCATTGGATCAGGCGGGGCTGATCAACGGTGGAGATCGGCCAAGCTAGTTGGTGATCGGGTGAAGCGACAGTAGTCGGATCAAGAAAGATAGATCGACGATGGGGGTTTAAAGCACCTAAAGTGATCGGGTGACGCGATAGTTGTCGGATCAAGCGAGGTAGATCGACGGTGGGGACTTAAAGTTCATAAAGTAAGTGGTGGACTCCACGTGAGATATCAGTTGGAGAAAATGGTGAATTGAATGATGATTGTGAAGGTTTGTTGGTGATCGGATGGTGAGGAAGCGATGCCTAAAGAACGTGTTGAAGGCGGTTTCAAATGAAAATGACAGAGAAAACCAGTGTAGGTGAACAAATAATTGCATTAAACAATGAACTCCATAGCCCATGCGAGAACCAGAGACATGTATTTTTAGGGCTGCTGAAGGGTCCCTTCCTCAAGTCATGGTCCCAGAGGGAGGAGATGAGGCCGAGACACCTGCACACAACCTGATAGTGATCTTTTTCCTCTAACTAACCTGTGAACTGAAAGAAGGCATAAATGAAAGTAAACTACAGCAAATGCAGCTACTGAAGTAGATGAACAGGAAAACCATGCATGATCTACACTATATTGTTGTAATGAAAGTGAAACTACTTAAGCAAATAAACAGTGAAAACCATAAGGCTACTTAAGCAAATGAACAGAAAACCATGAAACTACTTAAGCAAATAAACAAAACAAAAATCTATGCTAGCATACATGTACAGTAAAGAGGAGTTGTGGCTGCTTGGGTCGGGCCCTAACCCAAGAGCTTCAGCCCTCGAAGTTAACTCAGAGCTGGCTTAAACAGAACTCATTCTTATTAGAAAAACCATGGATTATAGAGAAAATTGCCACAAGTATTTGCAGCTCATAAATAAAACAGAGTTTTACAAATGAAGTCTGAATCCTAATGAGTTCCTAAGCCTCTCTACTTATATATCTGATAAACTGGTTTCTGTCACTTTCACTTGCTCGGGTATCTTCTAGTCTTCAAAGTGATGTTTGTTTGCACTCCGATGATAGAGGAATATTCGAATGGAGGGGTAGTAAATGAGGAGGATTTACCTCCTATAATTACTCTCCCTTGTCCCATTCGATTTTTGACCAAGTTCTTTGCCATAGTTTCTTGATTTTATCCTTTATGCCTGCATTTTTCCTTGCTTTTATCCTTTATTCCAGCATTACATGCACTTTAGAACAGAAAGCAAAATATCCAACTCTAACTCATCTCATAAACAAAATATAATCGAAATTATGCAATGAGAATAGTTGGTTTGACTAAGCTAGGAGGTGAATTAAGGATAATTAAGGCCCATATAATTACTCAATGATGAGTCTCATCATCACCCCCTTACTAAAAGTGTTGCTTATCCTCTGAGAAACTTAGTCAATGTCCATGTCCTTCATGGCTCTGGTAGCCTCTCTGACATCCCATGTTTCTGCTGTGGTCTCTTCTTCTTGTTTATAGAAGCCTACTTTCCTTTCTACTTCTTCCCACTGCCTCTTTTCCTCTTCTTCTTTTCTTCCTTCTAGCATCCCTAGGAGTAGTGGTGGACTGAGTTTTAGGCCTATTCAATTGACCTTCAACCTTTGCATTGATTGCTTATACATAGGTGTCCTGTTGAGTGCCTCTCTCAACCTTTGAGGGAAGTGATATTCTCTAATCTTCAAGTTGTGTGGCAGTGTGTCCCATCTCCTTTAGCAAGCATGTATATTATCATCTCTTAGCAGCCTAAACATATCCTCAAAATGTGAAATTGCTTTCTCTTGGGCAGCAATATATCTAAGTGCCAACTGAGGATCATTTGCAATTAGATTATGGGTGTTGATTAGGGCCATGGGATTTGATTGTTCAGCTCTGATAAAAAGAGGTTTATTTTGCTCTCTGGCCAATATTCTTTTCATCTATTCACCCCTTGACTTCTCATGGTTCATCGATGATGCCAAAGCCATTAATTGTAGAGCTTTAGGATCCCAAATATTCATGTCTGTGGAGGCCATGTTATACAAGTAAAACTCAGCCATTTCGGCCCCATCCTTTAGTGCACTTTGATCACAAAGATCAACAAACTGTTTGCAGTCTTGAAATGGCATGGTGCTCCGTTGTGCTAGTGTTTTAATATGAAATTGCAACCTTTGTTTTCTAAGGTAAAGAGCATAGGATTTAGCTAGAATCCTACACTAGATGGCCTCCAAGGAGAGGTTGTCCATATATGCTAGTTGGTCTTTCTTTTCCTGCAGTTGTCCTCTCTATTTTTCTTATCTTCTTCCTTTTGTTGTTCTTTCGCATCTCCATCAGTTTCTTCCTCTGTTTCAGCATCATCCTCCTTGTGTTTTGTATGTTCCTCTGTATTAGTTTCTTCTTCATCCATCTCATCCCTATCTAGCTTTGTATCTTCTTCTTCTTGTTTTGCCTCCTCCTTACTAACAGAAGGACTAACATTATAGGTGAGGGTTTTGATGTCATCCTCTGCTGGTAAGTCTCTGAAGACTGACCATTTTATAGGGATCCTGAGGTTTTAGAGGGCATCCTTAATGAGGATTTTGATCAACCCATGGTGGGCCAACTATTGGGAATTTCCTTCCTTTACTTTGCTGCTGGAGTCTATGAGTGATTGCATCAAGAAATAGGGTATGCTGAGTCTTTGGTGAACTGGTGTTTCTACCCCAAATCTTAATTCTTCAAGCATTCTCAAATGGTTTCCATAACAACACTGTATCTATGGACTCTTGCATTCTCTTTTGACTTATTAAAGAATTTCCTTTTTTCCACCTTTTCACTTATAAACCAACTACCTCTTAACCTTTACAAATTTTGATCAAATGATGCATATGAGTGAGTGAGTGGGATACTTACCTGTGGTCTTGATGCCATGCTACAGTTGTCAAAGATCAGAGGTGTTGTTGATGGTCATTCTTCTTCCTCCTTTGTTGTCTGTTGATGGTTTATTAGCTTTTGCAGGTGTCTGTGACTAAAGATATGATGTTGTTGTTGCTGTTGTGGAGCTCTTGGATCTGATGATGTTGTTGTTGTGGAGCTCTTGGATCTGATGTTGTTGCTGATGTGGAGCTCTTGGATTACAACTTGGCAATGTTTGGTGTCTCCCTTAGAATTTCTTGATACTGTTGTTGGATGGTGCTGTGAGGACACTGTAATGAATGGACAGAGGGAGTAGGATTGTGTGTGGATGCAGGGGTGATGGTAATGGATGAGGTGATTCTGTTAGAAAACACAATCTTCACCTAAATTGAAGCAATGAAGTGAAAAACAATAGAATTGATGGATGGATGCATGGTAAGGAGTGGAGGAGATGAATATATGTGAGGCAAGGTTCCCTTTGGATCTTCTCTTTGCTCCCTGATTGTCTTTCTCACCCATCTGCAAAGAACAATTATGCCTTTTTTTTTCCTTTTATTATTATTATTTTTTTTTTAAACACCTAGGTTGCCTCAGAGAGGTTTTCACCCTAGATATTTTCCCTGGGCACCTCAAGGAAGGTTTTCACCCAGGAATCTTCTTATTCCCCCTTTTTTTTTCTACCCTACCCTACTTGAAAAACAAAATAACTTTCAAGTATAAGAATACTTCCAATGGAGCCAGGTGCACATCAAGATGACAGACAAGATGATGTGGAGGTTTGAAATGTATTCTTTGACATGTACCTGGATTTCAGAGCCCAAATGATTTGAATTTGAAAGGATCAAGCATATTTGAGGAAGAGAGTGATGTTGCAGCTTAGTGACTGTCTAGAACCATATTTCAATGTACTTGTGATACCACTGGTCCGCTTGCTGATTTGGATCATCTTGGATGTCTCCTTCTTTCATGACCTTCAAATCTTCCTCTTTTTCTGAGTGTTCTTTTGAACATATGGAGGATTTGATGGTAACCATGAGGGAGCTTTCTCAATCTCTAATTTTGTTGTCTGCTCTTCATCAAATGCAACCCATGGTTTTTTGATCTTCTCTTTTTAATCTTCGTCTTCTGTATGTTGTCCTTCAATCATATCAGGAGAATCTCTTTTTTTGCAATACTCTTCCTGAGATATGGTGAATACCATTGACCTCAAGAGGAGATGTTTGGAAGTGTTGTATCTCAGCATTGTAAGTGGTTTGAGCTACTTCAATGTGTGGGTTTGGAAATGGTGGTACAGGTAGTTGAGTGGGAGTGTATATTTGAGATGGATGTGGATGGGGTTGTGGTTGTGGTGGAGGTGAATGGTAAGGATAACATGGAGTTTGGTATGGAGGATATTGAGGATAATATTGAGGATATTGTGGATATTGTGGATGGCTCCCATAAGTTCCTTGCCAACCTTGTTTCCAAGATTGGTTTTGGGGTTGTGATGGCCAATTTTGCCAAGAAAAAGGTGTGTTCCAACTACTTGGAGTTGGATGTGAATAAGCCTGAAATTATGAATTAGGATCTTGCACCATATTAGGTTGAATGAGCTACCATGGTCCTCTTGGAGCTACATAACATTGTTGCATTGGCAATGGACTTGGTCCATTGTCCTCCTAGTGAACTTTCTTCAACCTTGGTAATGATGGACAATGTCTAACATCCTGTGATTCTGCAACACAAATATCAGCATTTTATTTTCCTTCATCTTGCATTCTTAACATTTCTACTTGTTTTGTTAGATTGCTAAGAATTTCTGCTTTAAAATCATCAAACAAATTTACAAGTTTAGCTTGACTTACTGATCTTGATGTTGATTTACCTACTCTTGCTTTTCCTCTTGATATGTGTTTGCATGTTTCACATATTTCCTCAAATGATAATTGGTATACACCACCTTTACTCATGATATTAAGGAGATCAATCCATTCATCCCTAATTGTTCTAAGTAACAAGTTTTTTAGTGTGTCAAATCCTAAACGATGTAGTTTTGCCCTCTTAACATTGTACATGAACCTCTCTATTAGATCCTCTAGACTCTCATCTTCTCTTTGATTCATTCTAAAGATTTCTTCTTTAAGATCATGATCTTTATATTTGTCTAGAAATATCTTTTGCATATCATTCCATGATCTTATTGAATTAGTCCCTAAACTCATGAACCATCTAAGAGCTCTATCCTTTAAAGTTGTTGGAAACAATCTTAGGTTTTGAGTTTTTGATAGGTAACCATAAGATCTACAAATAATTTTAAATTCAAAGAGAAAGGTTTCTGGATCCTCTGTCCTTAGACCATGAAATTTTGGAAGAAAAGATGGAGGGATGTTCTTCATGTGCACACTACCATCAGTATCTTGAATGGGAAATCCAAGAGGATCTTCCTCATTGTCATCATCTCCATCCATTTCTTCTACATTCTTTGCCATTTTCTTCTTCTACTTGCAAGAGTGAATGGTGATGTGGCTCTTACTGCACCACATGATCAAATGGGGGGTGGGTTGGTATTTGGAGAATTTTTTGTTTTTGTTTTTATGATTGAAATTCTACTTGCAGAATGGAAAGGAAAGCAAATAATGACAACTGAAAGAAAGGAAGAAACTAGATTACTTTTGCAGAAATAAACTAATGGAAGAAAGTTGGAAACTAGAAAATAGAAGAAAAGAGTAGTAATCACTTCTACTCTGACACCTCCCTGGAAACGGCGCCAAAAAGTGATGAGCCTAGGTATTGCAACAATAATGTTGCAACTCCCAGGGCTACCAGATTTACTTATCAACCTGGGGTTCGTACAAACTTGGAGGTGGCAGTGCTATATGCACAAGTAGAAGTGAAGGTCCTACCTGTTGTCACTGTTTGTCTGGCAAGAGACCCCAGGGGTTCCAAGCCAAACTTCTATAGGGTCAGAAGAAGCTTAATTCTTTGATGGAAGGAGAGCAAACCTATTCTAAGAGAGAGCTACTCTACTGCAGTAATGAAGAAAACAACATGAAATGCTCACGGGGGCTTCACTATGGGAGAAATATCATAGCACGTGGGTTCATATTAGGGGATATTTATTGAGGAAAAAATGACATAATATATTGGGGGATATATTAGGGGTAAATGGTTTTTATATTGGCAGGTATAAAAAATGGAGCTCAAAGTTAACGAAAAATTATAAAGGGGTATAAAAAATGCTAATGAAAAAATGGATACCTACAATATCTAGTGAAAGTAGGGGTTTTTTAAATTGAGTAGGTGTATTGGGTTTGTATTAGTAGGGGGTTAAATAATGTGATTTTTAGAGGTATTTTCCAATATGTAGTCAAATTAGGGGTATTGTTTAGTATGCCATGAATGCACATGATATGCCATAGGTTCATTGAGTGAAGCCCCCGTGGAAATGCTAAATCACACCATGACCTAACTAACCAATTAAACAGTTATGCTAAGCATAATTGCTAAATTAACACTAACCTAATGCTAATTATCTAAGTTACAGAAGTAAAGAGCATCAAAACTAGACTAAGGTGTAACAAAGAAAATTAGGTAAAATCGGGTTACAAGTGGAAAAAGCAATCGGAGGTCGAAATCAGTGAAAGGAGGACGTGAGGGAGAAACAATGGATAAGAACCGTTGGATCAGTCGGGTGAAAGGCAAATGAACGGTAGAGATTGGATCGCAGGAGGTTAGGTAGATAGATGGGCGAACAGGGTTAACCAACAGGATGAACGATGGAGATCTTATCGTGAAGGTTTAAGTGAATGGATGGACAAACAAGGTTAACAGGAGATGAATGGCTGAGATCTAATCACGCAAGTGAAGTCAAGAGATGGACGGACGAGGCTAACAGGAGCGATGAACGACTAAGATCTTATCACGCGGGTGAATTCAAGAGATGGACGACGGAGATCATATCGTGTGGAAAAGAAACGTGCAGAAATGAGGGAGCGGTAAGTAGTTTCTCACGTGCCCTTTAGGTTGTAAGCAGTATTTGGAAATTTCAAGTGATTAGCCTTACTGTGTGACACGTAGCACGAGAAAACCACTTTTCTCGCGTGCTCTTGGGCGGATAACTTTCGTGCACTAATCAGTGCGATATTGCGCGATAGCCGTTGGATCAAGCGGAGCTGATCAACGGCGAGAGATCGACCAAGCTAGTCAGTGATCGGGTGAAGCAACAGCTGTCAGATCAGGCAAGGCAGATCGATGGTGGGGGTTTAAAGCGTCTAAAGTGATCAGGTGACGCGATAGTCGTCGGATCAAGCGAGGCAGATCAACGGTGGGGACTTAAAGTTCATAAAGTAAGTGGTGGACTCCACGCGAGGCAGTAGTTGGAGAAAATAGTGAACCAAATGGTGATTGTGAAGGTTTTTTGGTGATTGGATGGTGAGGAAGTGATGCCTGAAGAACATGCTGAAGGTGGTTTCAAATGAAAATGATAGAGAAAACCAGTGCAGGTGAACAAATAAATGCATTAAACAACGAACTCCATAGCCCATGCGAGAACCAGAGACCTGTATTTTTGGGGCTGCTGAAGGGTCCCTTCCTCAATTCATGGTCCCAGAGGGAGGAGATGAGGCCGAGACACCTAGCACAACTTGATAGTGATCTTTTTCCTCTAACTAACTTGTGAACTGAAAGAAGGCATAAATGAAATTAAACTACAGCAAATGTAGCTACTGAAGCAGATGAATAGGAAAACCATGCATGATCTACGCTATATTGTTGTAATGAACGTGCAACTACTTAAGCAAATATACAGAACAGAACTCTATGTTAGCTTATATGTACAATAAAGAGGAGTTGTGGCTGCTTGGGTCGAGCCCTAACCCAAGAGCTTTAGCCCTCGAAGTTAACTCAGAGATGGCTTAAACAAAACTCATTCTTATTATAAAAACCATGGATTACATAGAAAACTGTCACAAGTCTTTGCAGCTCAGAAATAAAATAGAGTTTTACAAATGAAGTCTGAATCCTAATGAGGTCCTAAGCCTCTCTACTTATACATCTGATAAACTGGTTTCTGTCACTTTCACTTGCTCGGTTGTCTTCTAGTCTTCAAAGTGATGGTTGTTTGCACTCCGATGATGGAGGAATATTCAAATGGAGGGGTAGTAAATGAGGAGGATTTACCTCCTATAATTACTCTCCCTTGTCCCATTCGAGTTTTGACCAAGGTCTTTGCCATAGTTCCTTGCTTTTATCCTTTATGCCTGCATTTTTCCTTGCTTTTATCCTTTATTCCTACACTACATGCAATTTAGACCACAAAGCAAAATATCCAACTCTAACTCATCTCATAAACAAAATATAATCAAAAGTATGCAATAAGTTGTGAGAATAGTTGGTTTGACTAAGCTAGGAGGTGAATTAAGGACAATTAAGGCCCATATAATTACTCAATGATGAGGCTCATCACCTAGCATGATTCCCACTCGGTAGGTGAAATTGTAGGAAAAATAAGGGCACCATTGCCCCCAGTCCTTTAAAATTTTCATCATGTGGAGGCCATATGACCGCATTGGGTACCGAAATTCAGGGTTCTGTCTAGCCACTATTTGCACGCACCCTCGGTCATGTGGGTCTGCATGGGACCTGAAGCTAGCCCCCTTCACTGGCCATGTTCTCCACGCCTTTGGTCACATGGGACATGGGGCTTGCCCCCATAGCTCGCCCCTTAACCCTCCTCCACTCGGCAATTCTCGGCCTCGGTCTACAGGACTCGTTACATGTGGCGGCTTGAGTGGCAGTTAGAGCCAGAGTTTGTGTGGATGCTGTGTTATGATCCATGGGCTGGGCCAGGGCCTATCCCTTATCCCTCCGCCCATGATCCCGTGGCGTTGGGGTGGCCAAGGGCTAGGCCTTAGCCCGACCCTCCATGCCAATGCACCTCCCTTAAACATTCAAAGATATGTGGCCCAAATAACTTAACAAGAAACATTGTATAGTCCATTGGTGGAGGCCGCAGTTAGTTTGGAGTTGGTCTCGTGTTCAATCCCCAGGGTTGTCACTCTGCCCATAACAAAATTTTACATGGCCACTAGGAGGCCACGTGGTTGCCTCTAGTTGGCCTACCTGGTCCCTCTTGGTTGGTCCAACCAATCAACCAATGAAAATCCTCCAACCATGAACCAACTAAAATTGAAAACTTGTCATGATGTGATTGGCCCATGGAGACCAGTTGTCAATAGGTCCAGTCAGTTGTGCGGACTACTGATTGGGCATCCTACACACTGCCTTTTTAAAAAATTAGTTGTTTCCAAAAATGATCAAAACGCGTTTTTGGGAGCATGAGGCATCTATTTTGAATGAAACGAATTGTGTCGGGATCAGAATGATGACCTCTACGCAGTTTTTCAGATTTCGATCCATTCTAAAAAAATTGAAATTTGAGCATATTTTTTATCCACCAGATCACCTTACAACCAATATTTCTCCCCCTCAAGTTTAAAAAAGGAGGCGCATATATAGGCACTCAAGAACTTGGACCTCATCCTAAACCACCAATATTTGTTACAAAATTTCCCAATTGTACTATAACTAACTTCTTCTAGAAGTTTCTTGAAGGATCTGCTAGTTATGGGTGTGCCCCTTCATATTTGGCTTTAATAAATCTTCATCTCTCTCTTGGTTGGGAACTATGCATTTTCTCTCTCCCTTGTTGGGGGCTTCCTAGGTTGGGTGCTACTATGGGTGTATTGTCGATAGTGGTATCGATGGTGTCAACTATTGAAGTTGTACCTATTGTTGTAGTGGGTGTTTTGAGCTTGACCCTGCTTTTGTTGATTTCCCTTGGGATATTGGAGGAAATCCCATTTGAAAGGATAGATTGTATAGACCTTACATATTTTTCCACTCATTACACATTGGGATGATGCATGCCTATGCATCCAAAATATGTCCTTCCAAAGTGGTGACTGGCTTATAGTCCACTTTTCCCAATTCTTTGTGTTAGAAAATTATATATTACGGAGCAATGGAACACATAAAATATTGCAGAAATATAAACACAGAAAATGCATAAAAACAAGAGAGACACAGATATACGTGGTTCACCTAGTTTGGGCTACGTCCATGGAAAAACAACCAGTCCTTCCTTTTATATTATCCAACAAACTGAAGAGATACAACCTACAGCAGATCCATTGTAACACCCTCTTCGCTCTCAATCTCCTCTCTCTTCCTCACTTAGAATACAGATATACATAGACGCAATACAATTCCCTCATATATAGTGAGGGGTTGCCTTCTAGGGCAAAAAACCCTAAACTAAACATAACTTCCACCGTAAGATCATCCACCTAATGAACGACCCAGATTGACTAGAAATTACTAGACTTTTACAAGGCAATTTTACATCTATTCTTAGCTTCGGGGGCGCTGCCCCCGGACCCCCCAGCCAGAGGGGTGTAAAGTCTTCCTTGGGTATACATCCAGCTGAAACCTTTGAATACAGAAGATAGGCTCCACACCCAACAATCTCCCACTCGGAGGCTGATTATAGCAACTCCACCGCTGCTTCATTTGCTAGACAATGGCTACACTTTGGACCTAGTTGTTTCTCATCTTCTTCATCATACTTGAAGACCAATTGAAACTGAGCAGATTCTCAGTTCCTCCCTGTTTACAACTTTTGTTAGCATATCTGCAGGATTCTGGCTAGTGTGTATCTTTTCCAGCTTCAACTGTCCATCTTCCAATGCTGACCGTATGAAATGGTACTTGAGCTGTATATGTTTAGTCTTGGAATGAAATGCAGAGTTCTTTGCAAGATGTATGACACTCTCGCTATCACTGTATAACCTGCCCAACTCCTGCTTCTTACCTAGTTCATCCAGAAACCTTTGTAACCAAATCATTTCCTTACTAGCCTCTGTAGCAGCAACATACTCTGCTTCTGTTGTTGAAAGTGCAACAACACTTTGGATTTTTGAAACCCAACTGACAGCTATTCCACCTACAGAAAATACATATCTTGTAGTGCTCCTCCTGTTATCTCTGTCACCTGCCATATCTGCATCAACATATCCCTCTAGAGCAATGTTTGAATCACCAAAGCATAGTGCTTGATTTGTGGTACCTCTCAAATACCTAAGAATCCACTTCACTACCATCCAATGTTCTTTTCCTGGATTGTTCATGTACTTGCTTACAACTCCCACTGCATGTGCAACATCAAGCCTTGTGTGGACCATTGCATACATTAAGCTTCCAATTGCTGATGCATATGGAACTTTAGACATATGAGCCATTTCTTCCTGAGTCTTGGGACATTCCTCCTTACTTAATTTGAAATGGATAGCCAAAGGTATACTAACTAGTTTTTCATTCTGCATATTAAACCTTTTCAACACCTTTTCTATGTACTCACTTTGAGACAATGTTAATTTGTGATTCTTCCTGTCTCTAGTTATTCTCATACTAAGGATTTGTTTTGCAGCACCCAAATCCTTCATTGCAAATGAGTCTGCCAATTTCCTTTTGAGCACATTAATTTCCTGCATGTTAGAACCTACAACAAGCATATAATCTACATACAATAACAATATAATATAGCTGCCATCATTTTGCCTTTTGAGATAAACACAATGATCAGAGTGACATCTAGTATAACCTTGTTCAGACATAAACTTGTCAAATTTAGATACCATTGCCTTGGAGCCTGTTTTAAGCCTTACATGCTCTTCTTCAACCTGCACACTAGTTTCTCCTTCCCTTTTACCTCATATCCTTGTGGCTGCTGCATATATATCTCTTCCTCCAAATCCCCATGGAGAAAGGTTGTCCTTACATCTAACTGCTCAAGATGCAAATCTTCAGGTGCTACTAGACTTAAAATAGTTCTGATTGAATTTATTTTAACAACAGGAGAAAATATTTCATCAAAATCAATACCTTTCTTCTGTGCAAACCCCTTCACCACAAGTCTAGCTTTGTACCTCTGTTTTCCTCCATCTTCTTCCTTCAGCCTGTAAACCCATTTATTCTGCAATGTTGTTTTACCTGCAAGCAACCTGAATAAGTCCCAATTCTGGTTATGTGCTAAGGAGTCCATCTCTTCTTTCATGGCTTGCTCCCACTTCTTCCTGGTTTCTACCTGCACTGCTTCTTCATAACATTCTGGTTCACCAAAATCAGTCAACAATACATAATATAATGAAGGAGAGTATCGTTCAGGGGGTCTACTTATCCTGGTAGATCTTCTAACACCACTTTCAGGTGTTTGAAGTGCTTGTTGCTATTGTGGTTTTTGTTTTGGCTGTTGATCATTATGATTTTCAGGCACCATCACTTTTCCTGTGATATCGTCAAGCACTGTGTATTCTCTATTTTCTTTTTCTTGTTTCTTTTCCTGCAACTGAATCTTATACAATACCTTTTCATTGAATATTAAATCTCTACTCCTAATGATTTTGTGATTTTCATATTCATATAAGCGATAACCAAAATCATTAACACCATATCCAATAAAGGTACATTTCTTTGATTTTTCCTCAAGCTTTGTTCTATTTTCTTTATTAATGTGGACAAAGGCTTCACAACCAAAAGTCTTTAAAAATGAGTAGTTTACCCTTTTACCTGTCCATGCCTCCTCTAGAATACCACCATCCAAGGAACTTGAAGGCCCTCTATTTATTAGATAAATAGCAGTATCTACAGCATCTGCCCAAAATTGTAAAGGCAATCTTGCATGCAATCTCATGCACCTTGCACGCTCCATGATTGTCTTGTTCATCCTTTCTGACACACCATTTTCTTGTGGTGTTCCTGGAACTATCTTCTCTCTGCGAATTCCATTCTCTGAATAGTACCTATCAAACTCTTTGCTGCAATATTCACCTCCATTATCTGATCTGAGACACTTCAACCTTTTCCCTGTCTCATTTTCAACCAAAGCTTTCCATTTCTTGAAAGTATCAAATACATCAGATTTATTTTGAATACAATAAATCCAGGTTTTTCTGGTTGCATCATCAATAAAAGTAACATAATAACGAGAGCCACCAAGAGATGATACCTGAGCAGGTCCCCATACATCTGTATGCACAAGCTCTAATTTTTCGCTCTTCTTTTCTTTCCCAACTCTAAGGAATCTGACTCTCTTCTGTTTTCCATAAACACAATTCTCACAGAATTTTAAATCAACATGCTTCAAACCTGGCAACAAATTTCTTGAATGAAGAATCTGCATCCCCTTCTCACTCATGTACCCGAGCCTATGATGCCACAATGTCATATCTTCTCCTGTAGAGGTTAAAGCATTAACAGAATTAGAAATACCATTGCATAAATACAATGTACCAACCTTTCCTCCTTTCGCTATTACCAAGGATCCTTTAGTGACCTTCCAGGTTTTATCTGTGAAAGTACTTATGCAACCTTCACCTCCCAACTGCCCTGTTGAAATCAGATTTTTCTTCAGATCTGGAACATGCCTTACCTCCTTCAATAGCCATTGATTTCCATTCTATTGTTTTATGAAAATTGTACCCATTCCAACGATTTTACATGGTTTATCATCACCCAATCGAACTTGACCAAAATCTCCTTGAACATAATCATGAAAATGTTTCCTATCAGGTGTGGCATGGAATGAGGCCCCTGAATCGACCACCTAGGCATCAATAATATTTTCTAATGAAAGAATCAAAGCATCTTGCAACACATCACCTGTCACATTCGCTTCATGGTTAGTTTCTTGTTGCGCGTCTCCTTCTTTTCCCTTCTGAGACTTGCAGTCTTTCTTCAGGTGTCCTTTCTTCCCGCATTTCCAATACACTATCCCTGATTTGGACTTGGATCTGCCTTTTCTTGACTTACTGCGATATCCTGGGTTCTTTCCTCTTTCCATTTTTCTTCCCCTAGTCTCTGCAGTCAAAGCATTACCTGATGTCTCGTCGGAGCTTTTCCGTCGCATTTCCTCGCGAAGGATTGCACCGACAACATCATCAAACTTTAAAGTACTAGATCCAGAGACAGAGTTACTAACGGCCATAACTAAACCATTCCAAATTTCTGGCAATGAGCACAGAAATAACAAAGCCCTAACTTCATCATCAAAATTTACCCCTACAGAACTTAACTAACTTGTAAATGTATTAAAATCATTTAAATGGTCTGCAACAGATCCACCTTCTGACATCTTCATATTAAATAAATGCTTCATAAGAAATACCTTATTTGAGGCCGAGGGTTTTTCATATAGTTTAGCCAATGTCGACATTAAACCCTGTGTTGTCGTTTCCTTTGAAATATTAAATGCTACTGATGCTACTAGGCACAGCCATATTGTTCCAAGTTCCTTTCTGTCGAGAATATCCCATTCTGTGTAGGTCATATTTGTCGACTTCTTTGTCTTTCCGCTCAATGGTAGGTACAAATCTCTCTGATACAGATAATCTTTCATCTGCATCTTCCACAGCTGGTACTTTTGGCCGTTGAATTTTTCGACCCTAAACCTACCATCTTCCGCGATTGCTCCCACTCAAACCAGGAACCCTTCTCTCCTGCGAGTTTATCAACCAAATAGACCTTCGACTCTGATACCAGTTGTTAGAAAATTATATATTACGGAGAAATGGAACACATAAAATATTGCAGAAATATAAACACAGAAAACGTATAAAAACAAGAGAGACACAGATATACGTGGTTCACCCAGTTTGGGCTACGTCCACGTAGAAACAACCAGTCCTTCCTTTTATATTATCCAGCAAACTGAAGAGATACAACCTACAGCAGATCCATTGGAACACCCTCTTCGCTCTCAATCTCCTCTCTCTTCCTCACTCAGAATACAGATATACATAGACGCAATACAATTCCCTCATATATAGTGAAGGGTTGCCTTCTAGGGCAAAAAACCCTAAACTAAACATAACTTCCACCGTCAAATCATCCACCTAATGAACGGTCCAGATTGACTAGAAATTACTAGACTTTTACAAGGCAATTTTACATCTATTCTTAGCTTCGGGGGCACTGGCCCCCGGACCCCCGCAGGGGGGACAAGTCCTCCCCCACCCCCTCACGTGGAGGGGTGTACAGTCTTCCTGGGGTATACATCTGGCTGAAACCTTTGAATACATAAGATAATCAGGCCCCACACCCAACACTTTGAAGATGTGCTTCAGCATGAACAAGAACTCAATGTGTTCTTCATATAATTTCTCTATGCCATTTCATTGTAAAGGGTAATCCTCTTCTCGAAAGCCCTTTTGGTCCCCTTTAATAGCATTCAAATTGTTCATGAGAGCTTCTTTTATTTGGTGTGTACATCACCTATTTGTCAAATAAAGGAGGGAAATCTCTCTTGTACAACACCTCACATCTATTGTTGAAGTCCTTTACCTCATCTCCCATCTCATCTACATTCTTTTCCACCAGTGCTATTAATTTATGCTTTCTCTTAAGTTGATTAGCCATAGCCACCAGGTGAGTTCTATTCAGCCTTGTCTTTGTAACCTTTTCTTTGGTTAGTACGTTGATATATTTTATGATTTTCCCGACCTTCATTGGAGTTTCCCTAAGGGTGCTCTTGAGTGTATTCATCACCCTGGGAGCTAAAATAATAGTTTCTATTTTTTCTTGGAATAGCTCTAGGTGTCCCCACTATTTTCCTATCATCTTTGTGATCTTGTCCTAGATGTTTCTCCTAGTTGATTTGAAGGTTGATTTACTAGGGTGTTTTCTTCTCTATACATTCAATTCTACCTCGATTTTTTCACCATGCCCATGTTCTCTATACATATCAATTTTAGTCCCTTCCAACTCCTCTTTAGCTTTAAATTTCGCATCTCCGGAAATGAGCAAGGCTTGAAGCTATTTTGCATCTTCAAATATTGTTAAGGATTCCACCTGAACTATTAGTATGTTAGGAGTATGTTTTTGGTGAAGTTTTTCATCTATCTTTTCCTTCAGCCCTTGCAATTGTGCCTCTAGTTGTGAAATATGATCCTAAAATTATATGTTCTTTGTAAGGGCATCGTTTAACTTTACCTTTAGCTCTTCACTTTCCTTTTACACTATGACTAGTTCCACTCTTTTCATAGGATGTGCATTTGGGATCTTGATTCAATTCCTCATGGAGGAAATTTCCCTATTATTTTCCTCCAATAGCTCCTGGTATTTCTGGAAATATATGGGGTGTGTCAGCAAATGTATAATTTTATCTTCTAAGTGTTTCACCTTTATCTTGTTGGCCCACTCAATTGTCTTCCAATATGTCAACTAAGCATTGTTCTTAGTACAAATATCCTATAGCTTCTTGGCTATGGAATTATTTTAATGCATCTATTGGTGCATCAAGTGTGTCACTTGCAGGTTGAAGTCTTGTTGTCGCTGCTATAACACCCTCCAAATTTTGATATATTCAAATTTTGGAGCCTACCTTTTGCCATGTTAAGTGTCGCTATTGGTTGTCAAGTGGTGTTTCATGTTCTTACACATATTTAAAGTTTTCATGTCCCTTCCTAAGTGTCTCCAAATCGCTAAGAGAAGAAATAATTCGCTTTCGAGTCATGGTGCACTAACTAGTCACAAAACAGCACTTATTTGTTGCAACTGCACATACCTTGTTTGTTGCACTTGGAGAGTGTTTTTTAACTAGCGTTTTGATATATATTTCTTAGTATTGGGTCATACCTAAGTTTTTATGAAGAATTGAGATGTGAAATTCTTGAAAATGCCCCTAACTTAGTGTGTTTTCACATCTGTCATCATTTTGTACTTAGCCATTTTTCTAATTTTGCAAGCTTTCCCTCTAGGCTAGGAGGAGCACATTGTGCCCTTCTAAGGCCTAGTGGAGCCTCTCCTTGTCATATATAATTGTGACCTATGAAATCTTGAGCCCTCTCTCTCTCTCTCTCTCTCTCTCTCTCTCTCTCTCTCTCTCTCTCTCTCTCTCTCTCTCTCTCTCTCTAATTGTGACCTATGACATCTTGAGCCCTCTCTCTCTCTCTCTCTCTCTCTCTCCCTCTCTCTCTCTCTCTCTCTCTCTCTCTCCCTCTCTCTCTCTCTCTCTCTCTCTCTCTCTCTCTTTCTCTCTCTCTCTCTCTCTTGTGCACTACACAATTCTAGTCAGCAGACCCTCCTCCCTACTCCTTGTCCTCTCTCACTGCACCAGTCTTGCCTCTGCCTCCTGGTGTTGCACACTGCACACTTCCAGTGGGAAATGACTCTCCCTATGCCTTAGTATTTTGATTTTCACCCTCCTTGTGGCCCAGGCCTTCCTCCCTAGCACATGATGCATTTTCGTTGGACAACCTTGCTCCCTTGCCTCTTGCAAGTGAAACATGCTCTCACCTTGACTCATCCTCCTCAAGAGCTACACATGGCATAGTCTCAGTGAGTAGTGAAGCCCTCCTTTGTCTCCTACAAGTGTGCTCTACACCTAGAAGGCATATCCCTCTCTGCTTTTTGCATTGTTGAGCCATGGTCGGAAAATTTACATGAAACATGATATAATAGGATATTTTGAGATAGTGTTTCCTTTCCATGAGTTATAATCATCTGCAAGTGTTCTTAGTAAGCATGGAAAATATCTATGAGGAGATATGTCAAGATAATCTACCTAAGGAATCACTTTAAAAAGAAGGCACATGTTGCGATAGTTGAAGGAATTTTGGATCTAGATGATCAAAGTGGCTCATGAATACTTCGTTACATCTCAATACCCATTGGCGGTTAGAAAGAAGTCACAATGCAAGACCGGTTACAAGTATTGAATACATAATGGTAATGTCATCACTTCTCAAAGAACTATATGTTACAAGTCACCATGGTTCCAAGTCATCAATGTCAATGATTTTTCATGTTGTTGTCACATGATAATGTAATTTTGAGAAAATATTGTAAATGTAATATGTGGAAGTCCAAGAGTCATATATGGACAAAGGAGTCATTAGTGAAAGTCAAAAAGTCTCTTGGAAGTCAAAAGGTCACATTAGAATTCCAAGAGTTATGAGGAATATGAAAGGTCATTCATCTTATTATAAAAGAAGCCTCATTACTCAGGAAAGGGAATTTTCACATTGGCTTCTCCACTTAGGCATTAGAGAGAAATTTTTGTTTTGGAGAGAAAGTAGTGGCTTAATGCTCCACTATTGGAGCTAGTGGTGTCTCATTGTATCAATGTATCTTGGAACTTTCGCTTAATATTCAAAGCTCATTGATCCAACAAGGCTTTCATGCATATATCATGAATGTAATAAGAATATTCTTTATATGTTTGTAGTATGTGTTTGTTCATATGTACTAAGGAAATTGGAATATTTCATTATATTTGGTGCTCATCTTCTTGAATGTGTGTGCTGAAATTGTTTTAATGATCGTTATGTCCATGTGAACTACTTTGCTAGACAGTCAACGATTCTTTCATATGTATGTGCATGCATCTTTATTGGAATAGTACTAATACTTTTCTTCTAAAGTCTCATCTTTTCTTCCCTTCTAGTGAAAGAACTTGGACACATATTACAATTGAACATTTCACAAGGCATACTTAGTTTCTCATTCGAAAGTACATGTGTGTTTCTCTCTCATGCTAATGATTGTGACCAAGGTAAATCTTTAAGTATATGGCAGTCGGGCCACAATTCTAGATGGGGCTCCTACACTAAACGGTGTTAGATATAATTGGGACTTCATATTGAGGAGACCCCCTATATGTTGGCAGGATTTGGCACCTCCAATAGGTCCATGATATCAATATATGGGATATTATATGCATGTAGAGACATCTGGTGTACTTGCTAGTCTAACATATACATTGCATTTTATACCTTTGATTGCAGCACCGCAATTCTAAAAATTACTTTCTCATAATCCAAGGTGCTCTTAAGCTATGTGGGAGGAAGGAGTTGGTTCTTTTCTATTCTTGTTTCCCATTTCCTCTCCTTGGAATCTTGTTTGGAAATTTCTACATATTGCTCTACTATTGACATACGTCGAGGCTTGGAAATTTCATCTTGATTCCGTTGCTTCCAACTTTGACATGGCAGAAGGTATGGTCTCCATAGGGAACACTTGTTTAGAAGGTGTGGACAATTGGCTGTTATATAAAACCAAATCTTGGGATTTTGTCTCGTCATCATCTTAATCACCCTCTTCTTCCCTAGGTGTTTTATATATTCTGGCTCTGTTTGTGCTCGACTCTTCTCCTCCCTCCACCTCCATTGGTTTAGAAGTGCCACGCTTTTGTCCTGCGAGCTAGGAAAAATTAGGTTTAGTCAAACTTAGGATGTCCTTGACTTCCTCCTGGTTATATTTGTTTACACACTCTTGTATCATAGGATTTAGACTGTGCTTATGATTTTCCTGATCTTTATCCTTTCTCAACTCGTAGATAATGTCATGTGGATCATATCTCCAAACCATGACTTTTGGGAAATTGAAATTTTCTAGGATCTTCTCCACGTCTCGAGAGCATTTCTTGAGTTTACACAAAAAGGTCCCACACTTTGTGAGAGATGAAATGTGACTGCTTCTTTTCTTTAGATGAAATGTACTCAATCACTAGCCAATTTCTATCAGATGTAGTCTAACGCAAAGATGAAATGCGTGAGGAATGCAGGTAGTTGATACGATTATTCCTCAAAACCATATATTCTAAGGATTGTGTACTCTCTTAAAAGGTACCAATAATCAACACAGGTATCTGGGGTAAGTTGTAATGGTTCCCTAAGAAAAGGGGCTACTCTGGGTAGCAATTGGCCATGCAAAAGGGTCTACACTACTGACATGAGTGAAGAAATGTTACCAAATAGACCTTGGTTACCTTCTATTGTACGGACCATGGGTAAACATTCATAGACTGGTAATATAGCCCCATGTTTGTCAACCATGTTGGGTTTAAGGTGCTCAAGGTAAGGATATTGTTGATGAATAAACAAATGGACTAAGTATGCTTGGTAACAGAAAGATTTTATTTCCTCGTATTCTATCATTTGGGAACTAATTTCATCTAACATAAATTGAGGGAAATTGAACTAGGTGTAGGCTTTACTAAATGGGTGATATAGGGATACCAAAAGACCCATGGAAACTCCAGTTATAAATATATCAGTATCAACACCCAATACTTGGGCTATCATGTAGAAAGTTGCTACTATCATGTGCTCAAAAATTGAAATGTTATAAGGGAGTTGACCTGGGGGTACCATTCCCTTCAGGAGACAATTGTTGGCTTCTTGTTGTTGCATATTCGATGCTAAATTAGTTCATATTTTCTCAATCCATTCTTTATTTAACCTTTGTAACCCAGTGCTATCTGGAAATGACAACATAGATGCAATGGCTTCCAGAGTCACATTAATTACCTCTCTTTTGTCTCGGATTGATGTGATTATCCTTTTGTCTGGCAATTATCTTTTGGCGCACCAGTCCACCATTTGCTAGGAAATTAAAAACTTGTTCAAGGATAAAATATACTAAACCAAATATTTGCATGTTGTTATCATCTTTAAAGACGTCACTAGTGTTCAGTACCACATGGATAGCATCTCTCATGTTATGTGTGGTTAACAAAGGATCCCAGACGTTTGCAAGCTTTTCTATGATATCTAAATCCTTGCCTTTTCCCTTAGCTTGGACATCAATAGAACTTTTGGTTGAATATGTGGCCATTGAGAAAGTATAGATTTTAGTTAAGGGTTGAATAACTAAAAAGGAGTGGGGAGTGGAATATGAGACCCTTAGGTGACTCAGGGAGTAAGTATGTGTTGAAGAATCTTGGGCAATTAGAGTTAATGATATTATTCTATTCATGATAACTATTTGTGAGGTGTTTTTCAATTTTTCTTCTTATTCCAATATTCACTTATTATTATTAGAGTGTGTATTTCTTACTTCATCATACAAGAGATAAGAACACAAGATGTTGGCTTTCTTCCAGGGTTAAAACCTCTCCCTCTTGGAGAGGAAAACCTGCACAAAATTATTCTTATAGAGATTTCAATTGACGAATACCAAGACCATGACCCTTGACCTATCATACCACTCCAAGACCAAGACAACAATCCTCTTCTCTGTCACTATTGATATCATCATCATTGTTTCACCTTCACTGAGGTCTTCACCATACCATTGATATCTCCATGATGTCTTCTCCTAGACTCACTGAGATCATGACTGTCTCACCATAGCTATGCCTTCACCGAAATCATAATTGCATTCTTACTAAGGTTATCACCATGTCAACAAGGTATCTACCTTGTCTTCATCATGAATTTGATAACATGTCTTCATCAATGCACTGAGATCTGCATCATGACCTTATCTTCAATAGGATTATAATCGAGATCTTCATCTTCATTAGGATCACTATTGATATCATGATTACAGTGATGATTGTGTCTATGATATATACTTCATCGAGATCCTTCCTTATGAATGTTAAGACTATTAATGTGACCCTATAACTAGGCTGACACAGCAGAGAGATATGAGGGGACTTTACTGTAACTATCACCGAGACTGCACCATTTGAAATCACAAAGTAATCCGAGATTATGTCTTGTACCCATCCGAGATTTCAAAGACTTGTCTGAGATTTTGTTCTTCATTTTTGCGCTGACCCTAGCTAGGTATATATAGTGGTTTTCCCTCCATATTTAGTCGACGTGTATTCATGAAGAGTTGTGTCTTTTCCATTGAGACGACATGAGTGTATTTAATTCATAGGCCGACATGACTGTGTTTCTTCATCGTTTAGCTTGTTGATGTCTTAAGGAGGATTATGCTTGTCTTGGAGGGCTAATCTAGACTCTAGGTTGACTCATATACATTTTATATTTGCTCAAGAAGAGCTCTTCATGACTTTGACTCTTTAATAATAAATCCTAAGGCTCTCAATGGGAGCCATCTATAAAATAAACCTCTTTCTCATGAAACCCATGCAGCAAGGAATAATAATAAATTCATTTTCTTGTTTACAAAAATCATAATTACAATGTCATGAAGACTGAACCTAGTTACAATTTCTTCAACACTCCCTCTTAACTAGGGAGGTATTCATAATGGTACTTGGTCATTCTCAATCTGAATAATTTCTCATAAGAAGAATCATATTGGTAACCCATCTGTATAGAATCATAGTAACCAACATTGTTTCCACAGCAAGGCCTTGACTGACAACTCTATCTCTCATCATATTAGAGAACAATGTTGGTGAGACCAATGACTATAGACATCTTCATCATTGTCTCTGAAGGTACATACCCACCTGGGTGGTCACTGAGTATGCCCTTCTAGGACTATTCTTATCTTAGGTTCCTAGGCCTCAAATAATATTGGTCCTCTTGCCTACTCTTATATTGGATGCCCTACACATCCTCAAAGAGCATCAGATGCCAGATGATTACCTAAACCTTCCATTCTTTCTTCCTAGGTGAAGACAAGAATGTTGTGTCTATCTCTCCCGCTCAATTAGGGAGGATACATCCATCATGTGTCTACATTTCTCTTCATGGCCTTCACTAAGACTTACAACTGTTAGTCCTAGTCTAGTGCATGACACATGAAATAGAAAAACACAACTGTCACTCCTTTTTAATCATGGGTGATCCAATCCAAGCTCCCTCTTGATCAAGGACTTGTCAAATCTCCCTCTTAACAAGGTACTCTCCTTTTCATCAATAGCTTCTTCTTCGTGGATCCTTCAGTTGCTTGATCAATGTATTTCCTTGATGTCATGAAATTCAATTGAGCTTCTTCCTTGTAAGGCATTATCCATTGATCACTTTCCTTCTCAGTTCATCGTGTCATTCATTTCTTCATAGAAAGTGGCTTTCTTGGTACATATCTAGACTCTTCTTCATATATCTACTTCTTTCCCATCATGCTTCTTTCGGGAATTTTCATCCACCACACGAATGTCAGTTGTACTTGTACTTACAATTCTTGTTCCAAAAGCCTTGCATGCACTCATCAAGATAATATTTAAGAAATTAAAACATAAAATTAAATGAAATTGTACCTTACTAGATGGCTTTTCGTCATGACATCTTCTTGTAGGTATCAGCATCATGCATTCATGTTGACAGATCTCCCAAATATATCCATCGTCAAGGGTCTTCATCTTTTCAAACTCTTATAAGAGTTTTCATATCCTTCTGAGAGATCTCCTAATCAAGTCTTCTTGGTCTTTTGGATGTTGATCACCTTCATCATGGTTGCATATCCCACCATCTCTTTCTTCCTCACGCATTCCATTCTCAGGAGCTTTCAATCAGAGTTTCTTAATTGTAGTCAACCTCCTCATACTTCATACGAGGACATATTATGTTGATTTCATCTTAGTGTGACCTATGCCTTCTTGCATCCTTTAAAAGGAGGAGATCATTTTTCTATTTATCATGCTTCTCAAGATAGAGGTAGTGATCCATGTTACATACAACCATACGACATGACATTATAATTTTAAACACAAGAATACATACCTCATTTTACCTTTAGGTCATCTAGGCTTCTTCTAGCAACTTCCTTGATTGAAAATATCTTCAATCCCTTGATTTTATTCATCATACCATCATCCCATGAATTCCATAAGTTGGAGTTCCTAATGAAAAAATTACTTCCTCTCTAGATTAGTGAACCCTTCAATGAGGATTCCATCAGAGAATATTGAGTATCTTTCATATCCCCATCTGGAAAACGTTTCCTTTTTGTTTGATGAGACTTGACCTGAATGACTTATTTCTTTCCTACAATGTCAAATGAGGTTCCCAAGAGCTATATCCTTCATGTTTTACTGTCATAGATTATGTCCTTCATGATTCTCATGGTGATGTCACGAGCTCTTGTTTCTAATGCTTCCATGATGCCATGATGCATCTTATGGTCATATCTATAACACAAGATTTAGGAGCTTAAGATGGGACCCTTTTGTGAGGGATACTATCTCAATCATTGTAGAGACCTGTAACTCCCTCTTTCCTTGGTCCTTTTCTTCATCTTCCTCCATCTTTCTGGTGATATGAGATTCTTTCCATCATCTTTCCATAGTATTGAATCTTAGCTATACAATTTTGTGTTCTTTGAGGACCAACCTTCCCTTTCCTTTCTGCACATGTTTGAGTCGTTTAACCCTCAACACGTTTTCCCACAACTTGTCCTTTTCTATCTAGCATAAATACCACAAGTTTTCAAATGAGGTAACCTTCTTGTTCATGGAAATTCGTTACCTTTATTATCAATTAGTATATCAATGATGATAATCTTCTTATCATCTTTCCTGGATCTCCCAATTGAGATCTTATGAAGATATTCCTTAATTTTTTGATACCTTCAATCAAGTCTAAGTGATATGACCTTAACTTCATTTCAGAGAGTATAGTTTCTAGTATTTCATATCTCTATTTTATGTCACCTCCCCTGCTACATAGGGATGAGAGGACCTAGGATTGATTTCATATTTCTCTTTCGAGGACTATATCTATCTCCTTTCTTATGCAAGGAATCTTGATAAATTAACAAATTTATAGATCTCCTTACAATCATGAAGTTATTTTACCAAATTCATTATAAAATGAAAGATACTTACTTGAGATGTGAAGATAAAATCTTCACCTTAAACATGTTAGAGAAGATGTATGAGCTTCTTTTTGGATGATCTTCTTTCAAATGAGAAATCCATTCCTTAATAGAAGAGGTTGCTCCATTTGATGAGGATGATTCGGATGGTCTTCTTCTAGGGAAAGGAGATGACCATTTGAAGATGTCCACGCCTTATTGCCTTCAACATGCTTTGTGTTCTTTTATAGTGTAGATCAGGGTTGCTTCTAGGACTTCGGCCTTCTCCAAGATGTTGTAATTTTTGTTTTTTAGGTCTTTGAGCTTCCTTAATTTGTAGACAATTTTATGAGGGTCTTGGTGGCCTTTTGATAATGACTGTGAACATAAAATCTCTTGTTGTTGTAGACTATCTCCTTGATTGCATAGGAAACAACCCTTGCTCATGTAGACTCTTGTTGTAATCTAACCCTTCAATTTTGTTAGAGCCCTCAAACTTGCTTTGATTCCCTTCTTAAAAATTGATCCTTGTATGTCTCTTTGCGCTACCCTTCCTTTGACTTCAGCACCTTAGCTCTGATACCATGTTGAAGAATCTAGGGAAATTAGAGTTAATGAGATTATTCTAGTCAAGATAGCTATTTGTGATCCAGGTGGATATTGGGGGCCACCCACCAATTCCACTTGGACCCCCACCATTGCTTCTTTCATTTTTTTTAGTTTCCTTAATTGTAGCACAGTTTACTATTTTTAGCAGTTTTTCGAGTCCTAAACTTCTGGAGCTGTTTTGAGGCCCTAAATGACGTTTTTTTGGAAATATACCACCAGAAATTTTTTGCCTATTATCATTTTTTTGTCGTAGTCCTTGGAGAGATCTTTCCAACAGGCTATCATGGGCATCAAACGGAGATAATATGACCAAGTCACGACCCCGGGAAGTTGGCTGTCCAACTCACCCCAACGGGGCCCATAAACTCTTGGTGTTACATCTCCTTGGGTTAGGGTTTTGGTTGTTTAGGGTTTGCTCTTATTGTTCAATAATAAAAAGGCCCTTGAGCCTCATTGTAGTTCAGTTCAAAGGAACGTAGCCGCCACATCTCTTCTCAAATATAAGCTACCATTGCCCTAGCTGGTGTATTTCCATTTCTATTTGTAAGCATATTTCAGTATTTTACATTAATGAAATGAAGTATTATTTCTGCTGCATCTCTATGTTTATGGTTACCTCTGTAATTTGTTGCATTCCTATTTAAATCTAGATCAGTGGTATCAGAGCGGTCTACTTTTTTTCTCTGTTTTTCTTTGCATGTCCCCAACGAGGTCGGGATATAAGGAGTTAGGGCTTGAACTGGTCGAACCTTTACAAGACCAGCCTCACAAATCCCGACAGCCTCCCATGGTGAATGAAAAGAAAGACGAGGGGACAAGAGATCCTATCAAAATCTTGCTCGAAGAAGCCCTCGAGTGACAAAGGAACATGATAATGGACAACTTTTCCCAGATCCTTCAGCAGCTACCCAGGGGCAACACATCAGCTCCCAACAGCTACTCTGGAAACGCCACACCGTTTAAGGGCAAGTTAATTTTGAAATCCCCATATTCAAGGGTCAGATAGACACAGATGTTGTCGATAAATGGTTAAATTTACTAGAGGGTTATATTTTTGTTCATGATTTTTCCAGTCGGGAAAATATTATTTTCGCTCTTCTCAAAGCAGCCCCCCACGTCAAGGACTGGTGAGAAACCTACTATGAGCAAAAGGATGAAAGTACAGGCTCATTTTTTTCAGCGGAACCCACTTGGAATTCATTCCGGGATGCCATCAAGGAGCAGTACTACCATGTCGTAAGCTACGAGGATCAATACATAAAGTGGACCACGCTGCGGCAGGGAAGGGACCAAGACGTGCCGGAGTTTACCAATATTTTCCATACCCTTCGCACAAAGTTGGGTATCAAGGATTCGAAGCAGCGTTTAGTACTCAAATACCGTGGTTGCTTGCACAAGTACATCTAGGAAGAAATAGAATTCCTGAACATCTCCTCTCTCGACACAGCATATCGATATGTCGTCAAGGTCGTCGAGCAAAAGTTTAAATAGAAGAAGCGAGACTTTGGATCTGCGAATCTGAAGCAAGGGAAAGGTGCCCCCAAACCGCAGAACACAGGACGAAGCTAAGGCGAGGCAGCCCAAGACAACACGCCAAAGCTGCGAGCAAAGAACAGTGCCACGAAGCCAAAAAAGGACATGGGAAAGTGGTGTGATTTCCATAAGAGCTCCACTCACAACACAAGTGAGTGTCAGGCCAAGCAGTCACTAATGGCCAAGCTAAAGTTTTCAGAATCAGATGCATGTTCTGACTCTGAGTCAGAACTCGACAAGGGGAATGACAAAGGGAAGCAGATTATCAATGCGGAGCCCAATGCCACTGTTGCCACCATGAAGATCCAGAAGGAGGAACCTGAAGATACAGAGGAGGAAGAGGGTCTCTTCCACTCCCAGATGTGCGTAAAGGGCTCCCCGCTACAGTTCATTGTCGACAGCGGGAGCCAAAAGAACCTCATTTCGGTAGAGGTCATGAACCGACCAGGCTTACTGACCATAGCACATCCACAACCATACACCATCGGGTAGCTTCACCAAGGATGAGATCTTCACTTGAGCGAGCAGTGTCACCTTCCATACAACATCAAGCCCTTCACAGATGAGGTATTGTGTGACATTACTCCCCTTGAAGTTTGTGATGTATTATTATGACAACCATACTTGTGGAAGTGACATGCTATGTATGAATCAAGGCCCCATGCTATTATTGTCACTTTGGGAAATAATTTGTACAGGATACCGGAGGTAGCACTGCCTACTGCCATCTCTTTGGTTACTGCAAAACAATGCAGTAAGCTCATTTCCAAAACCGGGAAATTTGTTTTCCTGATGATACGCCCTCAAGGAGAGAAGAAGGCGGTGGCCACGACCTCTAGACAGGGCCCCTCCACATGACAACTACAAACAAGGTCATGGAGGAGTACGAGGACATCTTCACCTCCCCCGCAGGGGTTCCTCTGCATTGTCAGGTCAAGCACTCCATCGATCTGACCCCAGTTGCACCGCTGCCCAATAGACCAATCTATCGGCGCTCAATTCTGGAGAACGATGAAATCAAGAGGCAAATTCAGGAGCTGCTGCAGAAAGGTCACATCCGTCCGAGTTCATTGCCTTGTGGGAGCTCGATTGTGTTGGTATAGAAGAAGGATGGGACTTGGAGACTCTGTATTGCCTATCAAGCACTGAACAAGATCACTGTCTGTAATAGGTACCCGATCCCACGAACTGATGACCTCCTGGACCAACTGAAGGGGGGAAAATATTTCAGCACGATCGATTTGAAGTCAGGATATCACCAGGTACCAATCGAACCCTCCGATGTCTGGAAGACTGCCTTCAAAGCCAAGGAGGACCTTTTCGAATGGTTGGTTATGCCTTTCGGATTGACGAATGCTCCTGCAACCTTCATGAGGCTAATGGATAACATCTTGTGGCCATTCACCAACTCATGTGTAGTGGTATACTTGGATGACATCTTCATCTTTAGCCAGAGTTGGGAAGAGCACCTCCACCACATCCGACAAGTTCTCCAAACACTGCGGCAACACAAGGTATATGCCAATTTGGAGAAATGCACTTTTGGCATGACGTAGGTTCAGTATCTGGGATACATTATTGATGAACAGGGGGTGCATGTGGATCCAGCCAAGATCCAAGTCATTTGGGATTGGCCATCTCCAACCACTCTAACAGAGCTCCGCAGCTTTCTAGATCTTGCCAACTTCTACCGCAGGTTCGTGTTGGGATTTTCTCATATCACTTGACCCTTGAGTCAAGTAACCAAGGGAGCAATGAAAGCAAAATTCTTTTGGTCCGAATCTCAACAGAAGGTATTCACAGAGTTGAAAGATCGCCTCTGGTCAGAACCAGTGCTCGCATTACCAGACTTGCAACAACCATTTGAGGTCGAGACAAATGCCTCTGACTATGCTATTGGGGAAGTCCTTACTCAACACAGGCATCCAGTGGCATATCACAGTGAGACACTTTCAGACACAGTCCGAAAGTATCCCACTTATGAAAAAGAGATGTATTCCATTATGTAGGTGTGCCGACTATGGAAGCATTACATTTTGGGGAAGGAAACGGTCATCCACACAGACCACCGACCCCTGCAGTTCATACAAACCCAAGGAAAATTGCAGAATCATCGCCATCAGAAGTGGTCCACATACCTACAACAGTTCCATTTGAACATCAAGTATAAGAAGGGCAGCACCAATAATGTTTCATATTGCCTCAGTCGACCACGATCATGGTGTTAACCACCGTGCTCAACTCTTGTGGGCACGAGACTTCTGATTGGCCACTTCTCTACAAAAGCAACCCAGAATTCGGCCACACATACCAGACACTCTTGGAGGGTTAGCATGTTCCAGATTTTCGCCTCCAGGATGCCCTGTTATGCCACCTGGGTCACATTTGTGTTCCTTCAAGCGAGCGTGCCAAGGTGATTTTGGAAGCACACTACAGTCGGGCTGCTAGGCATTTCGAGGTTGAGAAAATGGTGGCAGTACTGCAAAAGTATCTCTATTGGCCTAATCTTCGACAGGATGTCAAGAAGTACATCAAATCATGCATTGCCTGTGTCATTGCAAAACCGACCATCAAGAAGCAAGGCCTCTATACCCCGCTGCCTACCCCTAGTCGACCTTGGGAATCCATCTCCATGGATTACATGTCAGGCCTTCCTTCCACTAAGCATGGAAACGACTGTGTTTTTGTGGTTGTCGACAGGTTCTCGAAGATAGCCATTATGGCGGCCTGCAAGAAGAATATCACAGCCGAAACCACTGCTAAACTCTTCTTTGAATGAGTGCGGGTACACTTTGGGATCCCATAGTTTATCATCTCAGATCGGGACAGTAGGTTCCTTAGTACATTTTGGTCCAGTCTCTGGTTGATGTTGGACACCAAACTCACTAAGTCCATAGCCTTCCATCCTCAAACTGATGGCCAGACAGAGGTTGTCAACAGGATGATCGTACACATTCTGCACATGTACAACTCAAAGCATCCATGCACATGGGACGAGAGCCTCCCCTATGTTCATCACAGCTACAACCGAGCTCTCCACAGCTCGACTGGCCACAGCCCTTTTCAGGTGGGCTTGGGATTCCAGCCACTATGTCCCATTGATGTGGCCATGCCATTTGCAGCTACTCACGCAGATTCGGCTCATGTCCAGTCTGAAATAGATAAGGAAAACAGCTTCATTGAGCACATCCAACATATTCGCTAGCAGGTCCATGACATTCTGGAGAAATCAAATGCCAAGTACAAGCAACGACATGATCAACATCGGGTGCCACACAAGTTTCAGGTGGGCGACAAAGTCTAGTTGCATTTGCAAAAGGAACGCCTTATCGGAGCCTATTGGAAACTCAGACCACTCCGATATGGTCCTTACACCATTACCAAGGCTATGGGAGACAATGCATTTGAGCTCAGCATTCTCCCATTCCTTGGCCTGCACCCAGTGTTCAATGTGGACCGCCTTCAGCCATACTTTCCATCATTACTATACACATCCGACATTGCAGAAGAGCTCACACCCACAGAGTTAAATCCATATTGCATGGAACAAGCTACAACTGATCGGATCATGGACACACAAATCAAGCACACTCACCAGCAGAATATCCAACTGTATCGAGTTGTCAAAGCAGGCCAACTCCTTCACCAAGGAAAGTGGCTCACCAGGAACCAAGTTCAGTAGAAGTTTCCTCATCTCATGGAGGAACTCAACGCAATGGGGACCATTGCTTCCTAAGGGGGGAGGAATGATCTAGGTGGATATTGGTGGCCACATGCCAATTCCACTTGGACCCCCACCATTGCTTCTTTCTATTGTTCAGTTTCCTTAATTGTAGCACAGTTTACTATTTTAAGCAGTTTTTTGGGTCCTAAACTTCCAAAGCTGTTTTGAGGCCCTAAAATCGTATTTTCCGTCATAGTCTTCGGAGAGATCTTTCTAACAGGCTATCATGTGCATCAAACGGAGATAATATGACCAATTCACGACCCTGGGAAGTTGGTTGTCCAACTCACACCAACGGGGCCCATAAACTCTTGGTGTTACATCTCCTCGGGTTAGGGTTTTGGTTGTTTAGGGTTTGCTCTTATTGTTCAATAATAAAAAGGCCCTTGAGCCTCATTGTAGTTCATTTCAGAGGCATGTAGCTGCCACATCTATTCTCAGAGATAAGCTACCATCGCCCTAGCTGGTGTATTTCCATTTCTGTTTGTAAGCATATTTCAGTATTTTACATTAATGAAATGAAGTATTATTTCCGCTGCATCTCTATGTTTATGGTTATCTTTGTAATTTGTTGCATTCCTGTTTAAATCAAGATCAATTTGTGAGGTGTTTTTCAAATTTTCCTCTTATTCCAATCTTCACTTATTATTATTAGAGTGTATATTTCTTACTTCATCAAATAGTTACCAAAATACAAGAGACAAGAACACAAGATGATGGCTTTCCGCCATGGCCAAAACCTCTCCCTCTTGGAGAGGGAAACCCGCACAAAATTCTTCTTATAGAGATTACAATTGAAGAATACCAAGACCATGACCCTTGACCTATCATGCCACTCCAAGACCAAGACAAAAATCCTCTTCTTTGTCACTATTGAGATCATCATCATTGTTGCACTTTCACCGAGGTCTTCACCATACCAATGAGATCTCCATGAGGTCTGCTCCTAGACTCACTGAGATCATGACTCCCTCACCATAGCTGTGCCTTCACCAAAATCATAATTGTATTCTTACTAAGGTCATCACCATGTCAATGAGGTCTCAACCTTGTCTTCGTCATGACTTTGATAACATGTCCTCATCAATGCACTAAGATTTGCATCATGACCTTATCTTCACTAGGGTTATAACCTAGATCTTCATCTTCATTAGGATCATGATTGATATCATGATTATAGTAATGACTGTGTCTATGACATATACTTCACCGAGATCCTTCCTTATGAATGTTGAGACTGTTACTGTGACGCTGTAACTAGACCGAGACAATAGAGAGATATGTGAGGACTTTATGGTAACTATCACCGAGACTACACCATCCAAAATCATAGAGTAGTCTGAGATTTTGTCCTACACCCATCCAAGATTTCAGAGACTTGTCCGAGATTTTGTTCTTCATTTTTGTGCTGACCCTAGCTGGGTATATATAGTGGTTTTACCTCCATATTTAGTCGAATTGTATTCAAGAAGAGTTGTGTCTTTTCCATTGAGCCGACATGACTGTATTTAATTTATAGGTTGACATGACTATGTGTTGGGTCCCTATAATACTAGTGATTACCCCATTACTATTGTAGTTATACCCCTTATTTATATTGTTGTGCCCCTATTACCCCCATATTGTTATTTATGTGCCCCTTAGAATCCCTCTATTGTTATTTTTGTGGCTTTATATTATTATTGTTAGGTCGGCTGGATTATATTATGACTCCTTAAACTCCTATATATAGAAAGGAGGTTTTGTCATTTGTATCATCCAAGAATTGTTCATTTATGTAATGTAAAGGAGGTTGCCCCCTCGAAGAGGCTGAATTCTAAGGCGTTGATCTATCTTTTCTATCTTTTCTTGAGCTGGTTTCATAACATTTGGTATCAGAGCTTTGGATTCTAGGGTTTCGCTGCTCCAAACAGGTCATCGTGGCATTTTTGCTATAACTTTTTTTCTGTGACGTTTCAGAAGTTGCAAAAAAAACCCATTTGAGAATACATCGCGCTGAACCTTGGGTCCGAAATTCAGAGCATTTCGCATGATATTTGCGGAGATATGATCTGAGGAAGTTGGTCTTTTTGCAGACTCCTGAATTACATTCAAAACAGGTGACCTGGGGAAAATCATCATAACTTTCTTTCTGAGCATCGGATTGAAATTTCGTAAGAAGGTATAGAAAGAGGACGGGCTGTAGTTTTCTTGTATATATTTTTAGAGTCAAAGGTTGAAACAGTGACACGTGGCACTTCATACAAGTTCGCTCTACTGAACTAGTCTATAATCAGGTCACTGCGGGAGATTGTGCATAACTCTTTCTTGGAGAATCCAATTTGGATCAGACTAGTGGCATTGGAAAGAGGACATAGAAGGACACTACAGGTCATAGTTTCAGAACTGGATGATTCAAAATTACAGAGATACATCAGATTCAATATCAAGCTTCTACAAAGTAAAAAAAGGTGTGTAGTTTTTTTTTTTTTTTTTTTTGCATAAGCTTGGTTTGAAGGAATTCAAAGGGCATAGTAAAGAATTATTATCGGTAACTGATGCCCCGAGGAAAGAAAATGCAAACACCTAGTAAGGAACCTGAAAGCTCTAGCATGACTCATGAAGAAGAGGAAGAAATGCTACATGATATATCAAAATTACAAGAACAAGTGCAACAAATGTCACGCTCACAAAAGCTAACAGATGCTAAGATAAATGGCGTGGAATCTAAGATAAATGGAATCTAAGATAAAGGGCATGGAAGCTAAGATGGATGATCTGAAGACAGATTTGAGAACAGATTTGAAGACAGACATGGCAGATTTGAAGATAGATTTGACAAATTTTCTACAAGAAATACTTACTAATGGTGAAAAGGTTGTAAAGGAAACTCATGATGTGAACAAAAGAAATGTTAATCATGATTCCATAGATTCTAATGTTGGATCGAAGACCCACCATATTCCAAAAATCGATATGAGGAAGTTTGATGGCAAGGATCCCGCCACATGGATATTACAGATGGAGCAATTCTTCGATCTCAATAATGTGCAAAACACACAAAAGGTACGTATGGCAACTTTATATTTGGAACCAAATCAGTTTGTATGGTATCAATGGCTTTGCTCTCGTAAACAATTTATCACTTGGGCAATTTTTACGGAAGAATTGATAGCACATTATGAGGATACAAAAAGCAACACTTTTTTTAGCCAATTGATAAGTCTCAAACAAAAGGGTTCAATAATGGAGCACATTGAGGAGTTCCAAAAATTGAACATAAGGGTAAAAGATATTCCAGAGGAGCATAGGATTGATGTGTTCATAGGGTCTTTAAAGGATAATATCCAACATGATGTGCGCCTTTGGGAACCTGATTCATTAGAGAAGGCATTCAGGTTAGCAAGAAAAATGGAAAGCAAAATTATGGCAACTAGGAAGCATACCATTCACAACTATAAAGACGGAAGTGTTGTTGCCCATAGTCTTCCACAACCTACAAGGTTGACACCACAACAATTGGAAGAAAAAAGAGCAAAAGGGCTTTGTTACAATTGTGATAGCAAATACACAAAAGGTCATAAGTGTGCTGAGAAGAAATTATTCTACATAGATTGTGAAGAGGAAGAAGAAAAGGAGCAAGAAAGGTCAAAAGAAGAGGATATATTCCAGGAACAAAGCCTAGATGAAGAACAAATAAATCCGACCATATCTTGTAATGCATTGGCGGGAATTACCACTCCTCAAACCATCAAGATAGAAGGACAAATCAAGAAGAAAAAGGTAATAGTGTTGATTGATTCAGGAAGCACCCACAATTTTATTCATTGTAGGGTAGCAAAAGAATTGAATTGCTTCCTATATCCAGCACCAGAGTGTCAAGTGATGATTGCAAATGGAGGAACAATAAATTGTTCTGGAAAGTGCCATAATATCAAGCTATCCATGGGAGAATATGTATTGACTAGCCCAATGCTTTCCATTCCAATGGGAGGTGCTGATGTTGTACTAGGAGTCCAATGGCTACAATCCTTGGGTACAATAGCTTTTAATTTTCAAGAACTTTTCATGAAATTTTCTGTGGAAGGAAAGGAAGTTGAATTAAGGGGTATTGCAGGGAAACCAGGAAAGATAATCAGCTCTAATGGCATGACAAAGCTTCTAAAAAAGGAGCAAAGAGGTGTAATTGCACAATTATGTTCGCTAGATGTTTCCACATTGGAATCATCTATTTCTCCAGATCTCCAAAAAGTCCTGGACAATCATTCC
The DNA here is from genome assembly GCA_031772625.1 of Pinus tabuliformis. Classification (NCBI taxonomy): domain Eukaryota; kingdom Viridiplantae; phylum Streptophyta; class Pinopsida; order Pinales; family Pinaceae; genus Pinus; species Pinus tabuliformis. The sequence goes on from CM062819.1 coordinate 696,968,019, forward strand.
AAGGTATTTGAGACTCCCAAAGGTCTCCCACCTATGCGTGATCATGATCATGCTATTCATCTGATTCCAGGAAGTGTTCCTCCAAACATCAGGCCGTACAGATATCCATATGTCCAAAAAAGTGAAATTGAACGTATGGTTGCAGAAATGCTAGAGGCTGGTATAATTCAACCGAGTCAAAGTTCTTTCTCAGCTCCAGTAGTATTGGTGCACAAGAAGGATGGATCATGGCGCATGTGTCCAGATTATAGGGAGCTCAACAAGCTCACTATTAAAGATAAGTTCCCCATTCCTGTCATTGATGAATTACTGGATGAATTGCATGGATCAATTTACTTCACCAAGTTGGATCTTCGTTCGGGATATCATCAAATCAGAATGAAGATTGAAGACATTCCGAAAACGGCATTTAGAACTCATGAGGGTCATTATGAATTTTTGGTCATGCCTTTTGGCCTTACCAATGCACCTTCAACATTTCAAGGTTTGATGAATTCAATTTTCAAACCATTCCTTAGAAAATTTGTGTTAGTATTTTTTGATGATATACTAATCTACAGCAAGTCTTGGAAGGATCATGTTGAACATGTTGACAAGGTGCTACAACTATTGGAGGAGAAACAATTATATGCAAAAAGATCCAAATGTTTCTTTGGAGTCCAGGAGGTGGAATATTTGGGTCATATTGTATCTCATGAAGGAGTTAAGGTAGACCCTAGCAAAATTAAAGCCATTAAGGAATGGAAAATCCCCACATCCATAAAGCATCTGCGAGGATTTCTTGGGTTGACAGGGTATTATCGCAAGTTTGTTAAGAATTATGGGAGAATAGCAGCACCTCTAACAACATTATTGAAGAAAGATTCATTTTCATGGACTCCGGAAGCAACAAAGGCCTTTGAACATCTTAAAGAGGCAATGTGCCAAGCACCGGTCTTAGCTACACCGGACTTCACAAAAACCTTTATTGTGGAATGTGATGCTTCAGGAAATGGAATTGGTGCTGTTCTAATGCAAGATGAAAGACCCATTGCTTTTGAAAGTCGTCCAATCAAGGGAAAGTTTTTAAGCAAAGCTATTTATGAGAAGGAAATGTTGGCAATACTCCATGCACTTAAGAAATGGCGACCCTACCTAATGGGAAGACACTTCAAGGTAAAAACGGATCATGATAGCCTTAAATACTTTTTAGAACAAAGATTATCCTCTGAAGAGCAACAAAAGTGGGTCACAAAGATGTTGGGTTATGACTTTGAAATCATCTACAAAAAAGGGAAGCAAAATGTGGTGGCAGATGCACTCTCAAGAAAGGATGAGGATGTGGAAGCATTGTTGTGTGCCATTTCTATTATCCAACCAGATTGGATAAACGAAGCAAAGGAGGAATGGAAGAATGACGAAGAAGTGTGGGCACTTATTCGAAAGCTACAACAAGATTCCAGTACTTCTGATACATTTAGCTGGAAAAATGATTCGTTATGGTACAAAGATCGCTTATACCTCTGTAAGAATTCCCAGCTAAAACAAAAGATTCTTATGGAATTGCACACTTCTCCCTTAGGAGGGCACTCAGGATTTTTAAAAACTTACCACAGGGTTAAGAAGGAATTTTTTTGGGATGGCCTTAAATCAGATATTCAAAAGTTTGTGGCGGAATGTTTGGTTTGCCAACAAAATAAAGTTGAAACAATTAAGACACCGGGTCTATTACAACCTTTATCCATTCCAAGCCAACGTTGGGAGGAGGTTTCAATGGATTTTATCACAGGTTTACCCAAGTCTGAGGGAAAGAGTGTCATCATGGTGGTAGTTGACAGACTTACCAAGTATGCACACTTTTGTGCATTATCACATCCATTTAAAGCCAGTACAGTTTCTACTGCATTTATGGAAACAGTTCAAAAGCTACATGGAAACCCAAAGATTATTGTAAGTGACAGAGATCCCATTTTCACTGGAAATTTTTGGACAGAATTATTTTCTTGTCTTGGTACTCAGTTAGCTCATAGCTCATCTTATCATCCTCAATCTGATGGGCAAACTGAGATAGTAAACAAATGTTTGGAAGGATATCTTCGTTGCTTTGTATCTGATAAACAGACACAATGGGTCAAATGGTTGCCTCTGGCTGAATGGTGGTATAACACTTCCTTCCATACAGCAACAAAAATGACCCCATTTATGGCACTTTATGGGTATCAACCACCATCAATCACATCATATTTAAGAGAAAATTCTAAGGTTCAAGCAGTGGAACATCACATCGAACATCAACAACAAGTCCTCCAACTCTTAAAGGATAACCTCGTGTTGGCACAAAATAGAATGAAACAACAGGCAGATCAACATCGCAGTGAAAGAAGTTTTGATGTAGGTGATTGGGTATTCCTACGGCTACAACCATATAAGCAAATGTCCCTAAAGCAAGCTAAGAAGGATAATAAATTATCACCAAAGTATTATGGTCCGTACAAGGTGTTGGAAAAGATTGGTACTATGGCATACAAATTGGAGCTTCCTGCAGCTTCTCGATTGCACCCAGTTTTCCATGTTTCATGTTTAAAGAAGGTTATAGGCGACAAGCTCCCAGTTCAAACAATATTGCCAGAACTTGACGAGGAAGGAAAAATTATATTGGAACCGGAAGCAGTCACAGAAACAAGAACTCGACAGCTACGAAATCGATCAATTTCAGAGTATCTTATCAAGTGGAAGAACTTATCCACTGAAGATTCCACATGGGAGGATGAGAATTTTATGCAGAAGTATCCAGAACTGCTCAAGCGTTGAGGACAACACTTTTTTGAAGGAGAGGGGCATGTTAGTTATACCCCTTATTTATATTGTTGTGCCCCTATTACCCCCATATTGTTATTTTTGTGCCCCATAGAATCCCTCTATTGTTATTTTTGTGGCTTTATATTATTATTGTTAGGTCAGCTGGATTATATTGTGACTCCTTAGACTCCTATATATAGAAAGGAGGTTTTGTCATTTGTATCATCCAAGAATTGTTCATTTATGTAATGTAAAGGAGGTTTCCCCCTCGAAGAGGCTGAATTCTAAGGCGTTGATCTATCTTTTCTATCTTTTCTTGAGCTGGTTTCATAACACTATGTTTCTTCATCGTTTAGCTTGATGATGTATTCAAGAGGATTGTGCTTGTCTTGGAGGGTTGATCTAAACTCTAGGTTGACTCATATATATTTTATATTTTCTCAAGAAGAGCTCTTCATGACTTTGACTCTTTAATAATAAATCTTAAGGCTGTCAATGGGATCCATCTATAAAATAAACCTCTTGTTCATGAAACCCATGCAGAAAGGAATAATAATAAATTTATTTTCTTGTTTACAAAAATCATAATTACAATGTCATGAAGACCGAACCTAGTTACACTTTCTTCAACAGTATGGGCATGCCACGTTGAGGAAAGAGATTGGTTGGTGGTAGGAGGGAGTATTTTTTGAAATTTATGGGTTTGGAGAAACTGAGGCACAATGGTAACAAACCTTAGGGTTTTTCGAGTAAATTTGAGCTTGGATTTAGGAAATTTCAGCAGGAATTGGACTTTCGACTTCTTAGAACAAATGAATTGGAATTTCAACTAGATATTTGGCTAATAAACCAGGATTTTGTTGGTCGAAATGGTTCTTGAGGAGCACGCAGCTATGGGATTTAAATCCTTAATTATGGAGCATTTCAACCATCGAATGGCCTACAGAGGTTAGGATTTTACTAAAAATAGGAATAATGGTTGAATTATCAAGTTTGCATTGAAAATTTTGCGTGATGATTTGAGTTCTTTAGCAATTGCATTGGTGAGCAGTGAACAGTCCAAGAAAAATGATCGAATATCCGACTTTCCTATTCCTTTATAAATAATTGACCTGGACACATGTCGACTCTCGATTGGGTAGAGGTCAAGTAGTGTCATCGAGATGTGGGCAGCCTACGTGGTAGCATGATTGTGCATGATGACTAAGAAGTTGTGATAGGGTTGTGGCAGTCATGGATTTCTCACCTAGGAAGTTTACATCGAGGGCCACGTAGTAGCCTTTTACACCATCGGGATTTTGGATATTGAATACCTTGGGCATGTGTCAAGCACGTGAGAGGCCAACATCTGTCATTCTTTGTACCCCTCAGTCGCATTATCATTCGCACAATTTTACACCGCATAATTCTAAGGATCGTCAGATGAAGGGCTATCATTGTTATACGATCTACGAGAATGCAGGTTGGTCCAATCTTAGATGACACTAGGCTGACATGAGCTACAGCAGGGACTAGAACACGTGGAAGCGGAGTAGATGAGCAGAATGTGACATGTCATCTCACTAGCCAAGTGACATGGCAAATGACGTGGATGGTCAGTTGGGCATACAGTAGAGGCACGTGGAGGATGACAGGGCAATATCAGGGCAGACGTGGAGTGTGGCAATGGTGACTTGTTTGTCGATGTGGAAGGTACACGTGGTGGTATATCGCAGGTTCGGGGCCATGAAATTTTAATTTTATGAAGGTATGCAAGAAAAGTCAAGGTCTGACACATGGCTTCCTCCGCACTCCCCCTTAGCATTATCGTATGGGTGTCTCTATTGCGTGGAATGCTCTGGGCCATTGGATTAGTGGGTGCTCCCACTGTAGATTAGCGCGGCATGCAACTTTACTAGTGCCTTCGCCCGTGAGATTGGTATGATGTGCCCATGTTATATGTTCCTGTTGATGCCCAGTGCCTGTGATATGTGGAGCGGCACATTGTAACATCTTGCATTCGTGATAGTGGAATGGAATTGCCCCATCTCAGTGTTACTTTGTCTCTAGCGCTCGATTTGAACTAGGGCTCCGAACTTTGATACTTAAGACCCAGGATTTTATAGTGGTGTTGCATTTTTCACCAACATCGGCTCCGTGGGGGATAACAACCCCTAGGATCTATTGGGAACTTGTAATTCCAATTCCTTCTATCATTGGATTGTGGAGTTTGCTTGAAAGTGGCATCTGCCTCTTCTAATGACTTTATGGAAATTAAAAATTGCAATCTTGTGCATAACCCTAAAGAGTAACATGATTTGGTTTCCCTTTTTTTCCATGAAAAACCATCATGTATTATTTAGGTGTAGAATTTCTTCAAGAACCTATCATTGATAGGTTTCTCGAGACAATCTCCATCAAGTGTTTCTAGCTAATAGGTATTGTTGTCCATAACCTCTTGTACTCGAAAAGGGCCAATCCAAATATTATCAAACTTTCCATGCTTTCCTTTATTGGCTCATATTGAGTCCCATTTCAATACTAAATAACCAGATTACAGGTCACGTTCCTTTGCTCTTTTATCAAATATAGCTTTCAATTTCCACTGGTGGGTTTCAATTTTACTCTCATCTTCTTCTCTTTGTTGATGAACTTCTATCATCTGATATATCCTATTTTGCATTGGACTAGTGTTTGGCTCATCATTATGTAACAGCTTCATCACTGGCAAGGTGATATTCATAGGGAAGATGATGTTTGTTCCATACACCAACTGATAAGGTGAGGTGTCAATAGCCCTTTTGGTATTGATTATATCCACCCATAGTGTGTATTTGAGATTTTCATCCCAAATATTTTTACTGTTGTCCAACATTTTCTTAACGATCCTTATTAGATTCTTATTTGATTATTCTGCCAAACCATTTCCTTGAGGGTAGTATTTTGTGGAATGCACCAATTCTATGTTGTAATATTGACAGAATTGCTTCATATTAAAATATTTGAATGCCTGAGCATTATCTGTGACTAGCCTTTTAGGGCATCTGAATCTAGAGAGAATGTTATCTTCCAAGAAAGTTTTGATAACTTTCTCATCGGCCTTGCAGGTTGGAATGGCTTCTACCCACTTGGTGAAGTAGTTGGTGGCCATGAGAATATATTTATTTTTTCCCACCTGAGTTTGGATGTATCTCCCCAATGAAATCCAAACCCCACTACTGAAAAAGATCTTGAAATTTGATTGGCTTCAATGGTATAGACTGAAGATTTTGGTTTCTTGCAAACATTTGAGATTTACGAAAATATCGAACAATAACATTTGTATATTTTAATAGGGAAGTCTTGTAATATCCTACTCTCAATATTTTATAGGCCATGACCTTCCAGGCTTGATGTCCTCCATATCCACCTCGATGTAATTCTAAGATGATCTCTGCTACTTGTTCTTCAGCGACGCAAGTAAGCAGGATGCCAGCAGGATATTTCCAATATAATCCTTCGTCCAAAATCTAGTACTTTGTTTCCTTTAATTTTAGAGACCTACATTTTACCTTAGGTAATTCATGCAAAGATTCCAAATTATGTAAGACGAATATGATATCTTGATACCAGGGATAATTTTGTAAATTTGAAAGGTCCTTTAGGAAGGGTTCTTGTGGATTCCTTCCCATTGGAAAGAAAGGTTCTTAGGGATTTTTTCTTCCAAGATGAAGAGGTTCGTGTGGATTCTCTTCATCTGAAGAAGGAGTTTCTTGTGGATTCTCCTCTATGCAATCATTGTAAACATATTCATTATTGCACATTTCCAATGCAAAATTATTAGACTCAGTGCGTAGGTTAGATAATCCTTGACCCTTGAAAAGTTTGGTGGGCCTTATTTCTGGGTCATACTCTTGCAACTTTTTTATCCATTTTCCTCATCTACCATCACTATCAAGTTGTATAAGTATTTATTTTATTATCACAGACAATACATATTCCATTACTTTGGTGTGTAGGACATATTCTCAAAATGCTTTGAATGCCTTTACGATAGCATAGTGTTGGCTTAGGGGGTCCTGACCCAGGTTCGGAGTTAACTGCGCCAACCAACAAAACCCTACACTATTGGCCCTTTCGGCAACAACCTGCATAGCGCAGGCTGCAATCTCACCCGAAGCAGTATGGGGGGATGAAAGAACCAAGTTTCTGCATCCAAAGACTAGTGTGATGTCTTTTAGTGCCTCAGATCTGCCTTCACGCATATCGATAAACTCTTATGGATCATTGTTGCACTCTGTTAAAACAACCTTCATACCTTCATGAAGGTCTATGATCAGTCCTTGCAGACCTTTAACAGTTAATTCGCCTACTTACGTGCATCAGAGAGTAGTCCTAAATTAGTGTTCACGCAGATTTACTTAAGTTATTAGTAAACATAAGAGAATTCATCATAGTCTTCGTGAAAGTATTTAGACATGCATTGCATACAGCATTAACACTTATGCAAGAGAATCGCGTAATATTCCATCAATATCTCATAAAACAAATCAGTCATTGACATCATATAACATTAACAGAGATAAACAGAAATACTCAAGAATTCTTTGGAAAACTGTCTTTATTGATCTTCAATTCAAGATTACAGACTCAAAACTTCCCTGCGCACACAGCTGTAGGGGTCTACGCACTCAGCTGCAGACTCTACTTAGGCCTCCGCACACTCAGTTGTGGAGCCTTTCTTCTTCTATCTTACCCACTTCTCTATCTTCACCCTTCTTGTCCCTTACTTTGTTACCTCTTTCTTTCACTAAGACTCGCTACTTATAGACTTTTTCATACAATGCCATGGTCCGCGGACCATGGGTGTATCTCAAAATCAACTCAAAACCTATCCAAAACAAGGGGCTAAATCCCTTTGACTCCTATTCATCTACACGCTCCGCATCCACAAATCGCGGAGACTTTACATTATTTACAAAATTGTACCAAAAATTGGGTTATCTTAACCCCAAACTAACCCAGAGGACCCCATCCCAACAGGCCCCCAACACAAAGATCGTGACTCACCCTCGAGTCATTTTGTTGGTGTCGCAATCTTACTGCGAAGATCTCCCAGCTCTACCTGTATCACTGCAACTTTAGCAACGCTTTTTGTCGTTGCCTGTCAAACCTCCTTGGCCAATATTTTAGTGGTTGGTCCCTCTACTGTCAGCCTCATCTTTGTTGTGTCTATTGTAGTCCCTTAAGCTTATCTTGAAGGGAAGTCATGACCTGATAAGCCTCCTCTAACCAAGGCTACAACCTGGCCTTTAGCAAGGCCTATTTCTTCTGTGCTTCCTCTACCTGTGCTAGTAGTTGCTTTCCTTCCTGTAATTTGGCAAGGCGCTACGCTGGTGCTAAGGTGTGCGCAGTCACCCTAACCTCATCATATTGGCGCTGCAGCTCCCTTTGTTCTGTGTTCAATTTCTGCAGGTTCGGGTCCTCCTACAGATTGGTCAATAGTTCCATAGCTTGCTCAAACAACGCTACACAGTCAATGACTGTGGCATCCAAGGTAGCCATTCCTTCCTTTATTGTGAGTTTGCGCTACTCCCGGACCTCAGGCGGAGTCGTGGGCTACAACTTTAACTGCAGCTCTGCAATCTTCATGTTGAACTCGAAAGTGACTCGTCCAACTTCTTCTTTAGCCTCACGCACACCAGCGGCTAGTTTTCTGATTTTGGCTTCTAGTTGTGCATCCTCCGGGATGTGAAGCTCAGGCACTGTCTTGCATGCCTCTGCTACTGTTGACTCCAGACTTGAACTACGCATCTGAAGTGCCTCCTTTTCCTTCAGAGCCTACGTCTTTTCAACGAACATCTGCTCATTGTTGACTTTGTACTCGCTTATGAGGTTGAAGGCACGTTGCTCCCTGGTTCTCAATTAATCTTCCACCCCCGCATCCAGCATGTGGAGGGTTTTGTTGGAGAGCACTGCTATGTTCAGTCTTATGTTCTTGATTGTACTCAGTATAATACAATCTTTAGAGGACTCTGCGCTAATGGACCCGTCTAGAAATCGTATGGTTATGAGATCTAGGGTCCTTACCAGCTCTACTGCTTGGCTTGTCCCAGGTGTCAGGCTCGCTTCCTCCACACTCGCTTGTCCAACACCCACCTGTGTTCTACTTATTTGGATCTGCAGCTCATGAAAATCCTTTTGGACACTCCCCAGCGTCTGCATATATTGCTGCTCAAACTTTTGTAGCACTTATGTCGTTGTATCCCTGATTTTATCATCGATATCATCAAGATCGCCTTCTATTAACACCATGGGATCAACCTGTGATTTATCAAATTTATGCCTTTTCCATGTTCCACCCTATTGCGCCTTGCCACGTCATTTCAAAATAAATGGGGTGCTCTTCCCCTCATCGCCTCCACCGCCTTATCCTAGAAGTTCTTCTTCCTCTGTCTCCGGCAAAGGTGACTTGTCACCTTTCTGTGACTCACATTGTTCTTGTTCTGCCTACACCTTAGCAGCGTGTTCTTTCTCTATGCGATCCTTTTCTATAGCTTCCTTGTTTTTCTACTCTACTAGGGTACGCATAGCTTTCTTAGCGACCTCCTTTCACTTCTGTGCAGCAAAACTTTCTGCACCCGTGCTTGTTCCAGCATCTAAGTGTGACGGGGTGCACCACTCTGTAGGCCATTTCACTACAATTTCTTGCACGTCCGTTTCTAACACCAAATAGGGAAACTAGTGCCATTTCTGCTTTGGATCCTTCCGTACTTGGATATAGATTCTGTAAAAGTCAACCTTGAATGTCGCGTAGGCTGACATCTGCATGAACAAGGTTGGGGACAACCTCGGACGTTGACTGATTTTCATATGTAGATCCATTTCCACCAGCGCCAAAAATATATTCGTCTCTGTGATTCGCTCGACATCCTTTTTAGACCATAAGGAAGTGAATTGCACTGCCTCTGGAAATCCTTCCTCGAGCGGAGGAAATTGGCTATCCTCTGTCAATCTCTGTGTAACAAGTGAAATTGACAGCAACAACCAAACGTAGTGGAATGACTTGGTTTCGTCTTAGGCTTCTCGGCAGTTCGTGAGGAACTCTTGACAGAGGTACCTTGCCGAAACTTCATCCGCGCAGCATTTTCTGATAACCTTCCCTACTAAATCTAGGCAGCGAATTGAACTACCTGGTTCGTTATGGAAAGAATATAATACCCTTGCGATTTCTTGAGGAGGCCGTAATCCCTCTTCATCCTCTCTGCAAGATCTTTCTCCCCAATATTCCCTCCAAACTCCTTAGCTGGGTTCGTGCCTTTGTAAGGCAGCCGCATGATTCTGTGAATTAGCATGTTCATGATGGGGATAGGTTCTCCTAGCCATAAGCATCCATCATGCACTAGTGTGAGGAGCTGGCGCACACATATCGTATTAATGGGGGTGTGTTGATAATGTGGCACCAACAGCATATTGAGCAACCCTGATTACTCGACACCGCAGACCCATTCCTGCATTTCCAATATTGTAACACCTATTTCTTCATAATAGACCTTACGCATATATTTGTCCGTCGCCAAATGCAAAAATTTAGTGTGGTCTGCGAGGTCCCAATCCTCCATTTTTAACAACAGGATCCTTGCGAGCCGAGGGCCTTCAAAAGGGACCTGCTCAGGTAGCAGGGGCATGGATACTGTAAACTTCTTGGCATCCAGGTCTTTCGTGACCTTCGCTTTGCCCTTCCGCAGAGGGATATATTTAGGTAGCCTTGTCATGGGTTCCACCCCTTCAGCATCAATGTCCTATGTTCCCTGGAATTCTTCCACCTCCAGGTCCACTACCCTCTCTAGCTGCTTATCTTTCTTCTATTTTGCCTGGGTTTCGGTATGTTTTCTTGGGGAGGCGTGCACCGGCACCTTCTTTTGCTTATCTTTCACGGATTTTTTGGGTTTGGCAGGTTGGATTTCTCTGGTAGGGGTAGGCTTCGGCCTAAACAACCTCGGCACCATAGGCACAATAGCCGGAGCTTCCATACTTACAACTTCTGGGGCAGCAGTCTCAAAGGAAACATCGCTAGTACTAACAGTTCTAGCAGGACTTGGTGCAGACATTTGCTCAAGAATAAGCTTCTGGCTTATCTTAGGTAATTTAGAAAACATGGGGCTTGCAACTAAATCTTCCCAAACTGATCGGTTCATAGACAACAGACAGCAAAATTCACTAATAATTCTGAGAGCGCAAAGTGTTCTCTGTTGGATCGGCACGCGTAATTTATAGGGGGTTTTGAATTCAAATCCGACCGTTCCCCCCAATTTCTGACAATAAATGTTGTTTTGGCAGCAGATCTTCAAAGATTTTTGCCTTAATTGTCGCCACCCTGCTCCACTTAACCGTCTTCTGGCCGTCAAGTCATGAACAGTAACTCCAACAGTCATTTTCTTGTTGCACTGTGTAGTGTATTCCTCCATGGCCCAGCTTCCTGAGCACAGCTTCAGGGTTGTATCTTCGTCACTCTCTGCACAGCCTACTCGCTGCATTGTCCTCCAAGCTGGGCAATGTAGTTTATAGTCCCGCGCTCCCTTGCAACTGCTTGGAGCACTAAGAATATCCTGTTGTCATATAGTCATTGTGCAGGATCTCTTGTATACAACTTCAACCTGCTCCCATTCACTCTTCCTGGGAAGGGTTCCCCATTCAGCTTCACGAGCTGAATTGTGCCTCCATCTGTAATTTCTTTGACAATATATGGTCCTAACCAATGCATCTGGAATTTACTTGGAAATTTAGTGAATTTACTATCATAAAATAATACAAGATCATTTACCTTGAACGTGCGCACCTTGATATGGTGATCATGCCATGCTTTTTTGCGTTTCTTCTGTACTTGTTAATGGAATCCTGCCAAAAATCGATTTTCCTCGAGCTCCATCAGCTACGCAAGCCATTCCTCTAAGGCCTCGCGATCTGTCATATCCGTCAGTGCTTCTATGCGCAGAATAGGTACAATGTACTCCATCGGCATTACAGCTTCGACCCCATATACTACTCTGACCGGTGTTTGCCCTGTCATCTTCTTACAAGTAGTCCTATAAGCCCAGAGTACTGCAGATACGTGCAGATCCCAGTCATTTTGCTGCACATTGTAGATCTTCTTCAGTGTGTTCTCCAAAATCTTAATAAAGGCTTCAACAGTTCCGTTTTCCTATGGGTGATACGGTGTACTCTTTTGATGTAGACTTGGAATTCTTCAGTCAATGCGCTGATTATTTCATTTAGAAAGTGTGTACCCCGATCACTCATCAACACTTTTAGGCAGCCAAATCTGGTTAAGACATACTCAAACAAGAACTTTGTTGCGTAAAAACTGGTTGTGCTTCCACCCATCTGGTTAGATATTCCGTCGTGGTGATAATATAGCGTGCACTTGTTTTCTTTCCCAGGGGCTGAATTGGCCCAACAAAATCAATCGCCCACTTCTCAAATGCCTACAAGGACACCTAAGGATGTAGTGGTAACTCATCCCTTCGCGAGGGTCTACCAGTTCTTTGACATGCATCGCATGCCTTACAATACGCCTTGGAATCCTTGTGCAATGTTGGCCACCATAGACCTACACGCAAAATCTTCTGCGCAGTTGCCTTACCTGCATAATGGCCTCCCGCAGCTCCCGCATGAGCTTCAGCGAGAATGCTATCCCGCTCAAAGTCTAGCACATATCTTCGCAATATTTCATCGGCCCCCATTTTATACAAATGTCCTACAATGACTGAAAAATTGGTCGCACGCACTACTAATTCCTTCTTTTGCTGGCCTATATATCCTTCCGGTGCCATCCCCGTAGTCAAGAAGTGAATAATGTCTACAAAATGGTCATCCGCTACACGCACCACAAAGAGCTGCGCATTTGGCAACCCTTCCTCCAGATTATTAGGCTCCTCTCTTGTTTTGATCTGCAACAAATGGTCAGGTCCCGCATTTAACCTCCCTGGCTTCACAATGACTTCAAAGTCATACTCCTAAAATAGTAGCAACCATCTACAGATCTTCCCCCCCAACACAGGCTTGTTGACCAAGTATTTCAAGGCAAAATGATCTGTGTACATCTTGAAATGCCCTCCTAACAAATAATGCCTGAAATTTTGCAGCACGTACACCATAGCCAATCCTTCACACTCAGTCGTTGAATAATTTTTCTCGACCTTCGATAACTTCCTACTTGCGAAGGCTATAAGATGGTCCATTTCTCCTTCCCCAGCCTGTGTTAGCACTACACCCAACACAATGCAAGAGGCATCCACGTGAAACTCCTTTTTCCAATCAGGGAATACCAAGATCGACATTGTGACCATTTTTTCTTTCAACACATCTAAGTTGCACTGACATTCTTCATACCAATAGAATGTCACGTCCTTCTTTAGCAGTTTTTCCATGGTCGTAGTAATTTGGGCATAAGCTTTGATAAATTTTCTATAGTATCATGTATGCCCCAGCGTCACGCGCAGCTGCTTGACATTCCTAGGGGCCTCCAAATTCACAATTACCACAATATTTGCAGGGTCCAACATCAATCCTTGCTTGCACACCACATGACCCAGCAAGATTCCAAAAGGAACACAGAATATGCATTTTTTCAAATTCAATGCAATCTGGTATCTGTGACACATATCCAACATCAGACGTAGACTTGCTACATGGCGCTTCACTAATCCAAACACCATCCAGTCATCAAAGTACACTTCCAGGAACTTATGAATGAACTCCTTGAACGTTGCTATGACTACGCAGGAAAATATCACACGTGCCTTCTTGAGTCAAAATGGCATCACATTATATTGAAAACACCCCCACTCTGTCCTGAAGGTCATTTTACTCCTATATTCTGGTGTGATCTTAATCTGATGATACCCAGAAAACCCGTCAGTGAAGGAATGGGCCTCCTGCCCTCCAACATTGTCTAAAACTTCGTAAGTAAACGATGTTAGGAATGGGTCGTGAACGCATGCATCATTAATCTTCTGCACATCTATGGAAATCCTTATTTCACCTTTTTGTTTCTTCTCCTGAACCACCACCGGGCTCACCCAGTCAAATTCTTCAACAGGTTCTATGATACCTGCCTCCAACATTTTATCTAGCTCTTAGCGAACCTTTTCCTTGTATTTATGATTAAGGCAATACAACCTTTATTTAATAGGCTTCACATCCTACTTCAGAGTGATCTTCATAACGCCCAAATCGCCAACTATGCCCTTTAAATCCAAGAACTTAGTGGGGAAGAGATCCTGGTATTCGCAGAGTAACTCAACAACTTTATCCACTGTAGCGTCGTCTCAATAGTCCCCAGTTTTCACGAAATTTGGTTCTTCATTAGTGCCAATGTTTACTTACTTTGTCTTCAAAGGTGCAAAGATGTCTGGGTTTTCTATTTATGGGCCTTCGACTTCACGATGCCCTTCTACCTCTGGAATATTAATGTTTTACGAGTCTTCATCTTCCTCTTCAGTAGTTACATTATAGCATTCCAACGCATGGCACAACTAGGTGCTCCAGTCTGGTTGGGTCCATTCCATAGGTTCCTTCGGTGTTCTAAAGATAATCGCCTTAATATCTTGTAGCGCTTCATCGATGCTTGCAAAGCCGTCTTCAAAGCTAAAGGTCAATAAGAACCCTTCCTTCAATACATCCCATTCCGTGGTGCCATGGCAGAGCTCCATTTTCAAATACCAGTTCATGGGAATTGTATCCAAAGTATGGCAAAATATGTGTACCCATTCTGGCTACGGTTTTGTTCCCCATTCTTTAGACCATTTCGCTAGGTGATCGCACGGATCGTCCCTTCCAGTATATTTCTTAGTCATTCTGGTGTTAGCACGCCCAAACCATAACCACATCATTCTTCGGTAATCTGGCCTTCCAACAAAACTATCCTTATGCATACCCCACCATTGTGCAGGCACAACACGCAATGCCAACTCTAATTCTTGGAAGCAGTGATCCTCATGGAATTCATGTTCAAATTCATCCAAAAACATATCTACATCAGTTAAACCATCATAATACGGTAATTTCCTTACCTCCGATGAAACACAATGCAGTGACTTCGTCATCATATTGCATCGCAATTTAGATACTTCGTGTAAGCGATTCTGCCAATTCTCTAACTCTTCGTCTGAATCAGAGGTGCAGGAACTCTCCCAGTCCCATGCAATCCTCCCATCTATCATCAGATTGATCCAGTCCTGATCTCGTGTTGTTATTTTGTAGATTTGATCTAGTTCATCATCACTTTCTTCATAATCACGGATTGGTTCAGTATATCACGCCCCTTCTGCAGGGTCCAACGGTACTATAACCCGAAGCAAATTCCTCTCAAATGACATTGTCCTCTTCTTCAAATTAGTGACCCCATTCATATCAATAGCCCAGTTAATTTCCAAAAGCACAGGGTAGGGATTATTGTCATCAACGATTTCTATAACTTCAAATTCTGCTACTGCACTCGCACCTTCAATATCAACTATTACTCCATACAACTGTCCCATGGGAATGATTTTATGTTGATTCACCATTCTGAGCTAAATCAGAGACCACTGCAGCGCAGGTCTCCCCATCCTTTCCCATCTTTGTTTCGGCAATACGTTCGCATCGAACCCCTGATCCAAAATGACCTGGTCCATCTCATAATCACCTATCTGCGCAGTGAGCCTCATCTCATGCCCTATTCATGCCTTATGTTTACCAATCTTTCTGACTATGCGGTGACCATCAGGGGCTTTCTCTTTGCTGGCACATTTATTTATTAATTCCTGCAGGCCCTCCACAACCTTGCTATCGCGCAGCAGTTTCATGCAGGTCTCCAAAAACGTAGTGAGTACAGAGGGATAAGCCTCTACAGGTGCGTTGACTTTTCGCATCTTGTCTTGGCTCCCCGAGGTGGAGGCCTCAGTGAAGCTCGTCCTGTATTCAATAAATGTTTCCTTAGCATGATCCAAATCAAAGCCGACTTCTTTCTCTAGCGCTTTGCGGACCCATCCTTCCTCTTCAGGTTGTTTACCCTTATCAGTGCCAGTCATCATTCCACTTCTTAGCACAATGTTAACGCTTTGATCTTCTTCGTGGGGCTTAGCCCTCATCATCTATAGATTCTACGTAGCCTGCTGAAGCTGTGTTTTCTTCTCTTGCATTTTGGCTATTAGTGTCGAGCAGTCTTCTATAGTATGGTCAAACTGTCTACAGTATTGACATGACGGGTGTGTAGGATTATGGCACCCTCGTGCATAGTGCCCTGGTTGTCCGCAATTATAGCAGATAATTTGACCATGACCTCTACCAGGTCCTCCTCCTCCTCGGCCCCATCCTCGACCCTGATAACCTTCGCGCGCTCCTCCAGTGCCCTACTCTAGAGGCTGAGTTTCTACTTGCATCTAGTATGTAGGTGTCCTTTCCATCATCAGCTCATAGCTTCAACAGTGGCGCTCATCGTGGCCACATATTTGCAGAAGTTACAGAACAACTATTGGGGTGTCTGGACGAACTTTTGAAGTAAATGGCAATTATTCGTCGCATGTTTTCCAGCAACTTGACAAATAGTGCACCATAGCGCAACCCCCATGCTCAGCCTTGCTGGGGCTTCTGGATTTAGGGTAATTGGCCCCCCACCTGTAATATAATTTGCATATACTAGACAGTGATCTTTATCATGCCCTTGTCCCTTACACTTCAAACACCAGACTTCTGCGCGCACTTCTGGTTTAGCCTCCTTGTCTTTCTTCAAACTCTGTAACTCTAGGTGTAGGCTTGCTAACTGTGAGTGGATCTATTGTACCCCTAGGTTCGTATCCTAAATAGGTGATGCATGAAGCCTCATTGCGATTTCCAGGGCTTCTACCTGTGTTTCTATCTTCTGTTGTGACAAAGAGATTCTCAAATGGGGCAAAAGTAACACAATAAACCGGTAGCGATGCTGGCCATCTGTGATCTGCATCTTAGCCTCTATGATCGGACACTTCAACCTCTGATAAAATTCCTAGGGCATTTCATCGACCCTCATAATGATTTCTTTAAATCCAATTACTGACTATGAGTCAGACTTAGGCTTACTAAACTTTTTTTTTAAAGCCACCTTAGTCTCTGCTAGCATTGCAAGAGGATTATCAGAACAATACTTAATATACCAGGTTATCGCACGATCCTGCAAAGCGGTAACCAATTATGCCTTCTTTATATTGTCATCAGTAACCTGTTGCATTGTCCATACAACATTCGCAACAAACCAGAACTGCTTTGCATCTTCACTCCCTATCCCTTTGAAGATTGGCATTTTCATCATGTTCACCATGTTGAATGGTGGTGGTGGTGGTGGAGGTGTGGGCAAAGGTGTATGCGGTGGAGGTGGAGGTGAAGGCAGAGTGGAAGGGTGATTTATTTGAGGAATCCCTTGAGTGATTAGCTGAACCGTGCTTCACGGCATAGTCTGTCTTGCCCCTTCGTCGTCACTTGAAGGAGTTCCAATTAATGGACTATACTCTGGTATCAATCCTTTGTGATTTCTAAAGAATGGTCCACTTCGCGTGGCTCTGAACATCAAGGTAATGGTATCACACGTTTTTCACATAACAACATTTTAATTCAAGTATTCAATGACCTTAAGTACTTACCTCGCAGTCCTTTGAAAAATCCTCGCTTTGCTTCGCTATAGCTAACTAAGGTATCAACTGCAAATTCTGTAATAAATCCTCCCAGAATCCGATCGAGCCAATGATCAATAGCCCATGCGATCTTGTTTTCAGAGGTTTCTAGTCGTCGCACTAATTCTAGAGTCCACACTATAGGACTATCGAGCTTCCACCTTCCTTGATTGTCTGTCAATTTATCTAACCACTCATGCATTTCAATGGGGAAGGTGTAGAAGAAGATATTGTGTATCTCCGTATATAGATACATGTTCAACCACTCTTCCTTCGATAGGCGCGGATTCCTGTTTTCTTGCGCCGCGAATGCGTGAATCTTCTGATCCGACCACTTTTCAATTTCCTTCTTGGTCGGATTCTAATGATGCGACATCATGCATCTCTTTTAAGCAGATCCTGGTCCCAGCAACGGAACCATTTGTTGGCTTAGAGGGCCCTGACCCAGGTTCGGATTTAGCTGCGCCAACAAACAAAGCCCTACACTACTGGCCCTTTCAGCAACAACCTGCGTAGCGCAGGCTATAGTCGCACCCGAAGTAGTATGGGGGGATGCAAGAACCAAGTTTCTACATCCAGAGACTAGTTTGATGTCTTTTAGTGCCTCAGATCTGCCTTTGCACATATCGATAAAATCTTAGGGCTCGCCGCTACACTGTTAAAACAACCTTCAGACCTTCGCGAAGGTCTACGATCAATCCTTGTGGACCTTTAATAGTTAATTCACCTACTTACACGCATCAGAGAGCAGTCCTAAATTAGTGTTCACGCAGATTTACTTAAGTTATTAGTAAACATAAGAGAATTCATCAGGGTCTTCACAAAAGTATTTAGACATTCATTGTGTACATCATTAACACTTATTCAAGAGAATCGAGTAATATTCCATCAATATCTCATAAAAAAATCATTCATTGACAGCATATAACATTAACAGAGATAAATAGAAATACTCAAGAATTCGTCGGAAAACTGTCTGTATTGATCTTCAATTCAGGATTACAGACTCAAAACTGCCCTGTGCACACAACTGCAGGGGATCACGCACTCATCTGCGGACTCTACCTAGGCCTCTACACACTTATTTGTGGAGCCTTTCTTCTTCTATCTTACCCACTTCTATATCTTCGCTCTTCTTCTCCCTTACTTCGTTACCTCTTTCTTTCACTAAGACTCACTACTTATAGACTTTTTCATACAATGCCATGGTTCGCGAACCATGGGTGGATCTCAAAATCGACTCAAAACTTATCTGAAACAAGGGGCTAAGCCCCTTTGACTCCTATTCATCTACACGCTCCGCATCCACAAATCACGGAGACTTTACATTATTTACAAAATTGTCCCAAAAATTGGGTTATTTTAACCCCAAACTAACCCAAGGGACCCATCCCAACACATAGGCTTGCTTCTCCATAATGATGTATTTCAATTTTGCATCCCTCAAGGCAAGGTTGAAAAATGTTATAGGTTGCACATACCCTTCTTCACTCTTTTGTAACAACACGACAATGATAGTATGTTCAGATGCAAAGGAGAAAATCTACAAATCCTTTGAGAAAATAGGACTCACTAAGACTGGAGCTTCCATGACATATTTCTTGATTTGTTTGAATGACTCCCATGCTTCTGGAGTCCATCTCACATCATTGTTATTTCTAAGCATATACGTTATATGTTTCGGGAGCTATGCAGAGTTCACAATGAACCTACTTAGGAAAATGATATTTCCCAAGAATGATTGGACTTCTTTCTTCATCTAAGGCAAACCAATCTTTGATATAGCTTCTACATGCTCCGAATCAATCCTAACACCTTAATTTGAGACAATATGTCCCAAAACTTTTCCCTCTTCCAGAGCAAAGAATGACTTATTGGGATTCAGCGATAGACTAATTTTTTTACACTTCAGGAAGGTTTGTCTCGGATGTTCCAAATGATCATCGTCTAATTTTGAGAATGTGGTCATGTCGTCTATATAAATGACTATAAACCTATCTCTTTCGCCCACAAATGAAATATCCATAGCTCTTTGAAAAGTGGCCCCGCATTCATCAGTCAAAAAGGAATTTTGTCATACATGAAGGTGCCCCATGGTGTTGTGAATGTGGTGTTATCTTTCTCATCTGGGTGCATTTCTATTCGATTATAAACTGAAAACCTATCCATCATTGATATTTTTGATGCTCTGATAACCTATTGCAGCAAATGGTCCATTTTGGGCAATGGATAATTATCTTTCAAAGAACACCAGTTGGTTTCTAAAATCTACATAGAGTTTGACGTCTCCATTATTTTTCTTAACTGGTACCAAATTCATCACCCATTGAGATTATCTTAGTGGTATGATAATCTTTCCATCCAATAACTTTCTGATCTCTTTCTATATCATCGGTAGAAAAATTGGATTGAGCCTCCTAATTTTATTAACAAAAGGCTTAGCATTCTCTTTCAATGGTATTCTACACTGAATTATGGAAGTGTCATAAGTTTTTAGATCTTCAACTCCATGAAAAAACATCTTTAAATTTCTTAAATATATAAACATACCTCTTCTTGCATGTGGGCTATAAAGATCTAGCAAGTTTTACCTTTTGCGGGTTCTCTTCCACGCCGAGGTTGTGCTCCTCAACATTTTCATCTACTAGCTAGAAAATGGGCTTGGTAGGCACACCATTATGGTCAAATATATGTTTCATAGGATCGATCCCTTAGGGATGAAATTATTCTTGAGTTGGATCACTTCGTGACCTCCAATTTGGTTCATAAACTTGTTATTTTCGTCTTGCCAATACTCTTCTTCTTGATCGATTTTAGGTGCTTCTCCTTCAAATTTGATGCTGATGGTTGAAAACTCATCCATTAATTCAAGAAATATTCTTAGTTGTTGGTCATCTTCAAAAACTTTCCAATGTTTGAAATTGTTTGAAACAGAAGGCATGTACTGCATTTCCACATCATACTTCAACCTTGGCTCAGAAGGCGATCTAAAGGTACTTGTCACTATCACTAGGGCATCTACAAGTTGGTTATCTTCTCTGCATACACTTGTAATGTTAAAAGCATCAAACTAATTTTCAACACTATCCCATACTACATTGCGATATGATCCATTTGAGGGTTTTTAGTGGTATAGATGTTTCTAACTTGTAGGACTATTAACTTTGAATCCCTAAAGGCCTTGAAATTTTACATTCCCATCTTCTGGTTTATTTCTAATCCTAGAATTAATGCTTCATACTCATAAACATTATTAGTGGCATCGATTCTAGTTTAAAGGAAAGTGATATGTTTTGTCCCATTAGCGATATTAGGATCACTCCCACTCTTGCTCCTTCTCGGGAATATGCTTCATCGAAGAACATTTTCCACATTGAATTCAACTCTTGTATTTTCTCCATTTCAACATGGATTTCTCCCATTCCAATCATGGCCTCATGACTTCCTAACAGACTATAGAAACCCATCGAATTTCTACAATATAAACCAGTAAGTTCTTGGACTTCTTTGCATCACTTATAACGTACAGGAGCTTAGCCTCTCGGTATAATCTTCGATATTAACTCCCGGAAACTAGTATGGTGGCATATGATAGATCCATTTGTGAGTTACCACCTAACTTCTCAACCCAAGAGCTAGAAATCAATATTCCATATGAGTAGGGATATCAACCACTACTATATCCATGAATAGACTCTTGTTTGGTATCTGAGTAAGGGAGACTACCAAATCTTTGATAAGGCCAAGACATTGTACTTTTCAAGTATTGAAGGAGTAGAGGTTTTGGTACATTTTAGTGATTTCCAATCTTAATTCCACCATGACTGACTTGGGCATGAGGTTGTATGATGCTCCCAAGTCCAACATATAATTGTGCAGTAGCTTATTATGGACATTCAAGGTGATGTAGAAAGTAGGACTATTGTCATCATGTTCTTCTATGTGAGGCATTAAGTAAGTTTTGATGTCTAAAATGGGCCTCCTAAGTAATATTATAAAATAGTAGTAGAAATAATAAAATATGATTAGATTGCCTCATTAAGTTTTGGAGGGAAACAAGAGAAAACTACTTTTTCAACTCATATTTTCAAATTATGTCCCTATGATTTCACTCAAATTTTGAGCAGGAACACTCATTGGATGCGGAATTTAATTTTTCATCCAAGGAGTACCCATGTTGAATATTTTTTATGGACCCTATTGCACGAAAAATGTGAAATACATGAAAAAACATGATTGCAATCACGTTTTTTTCATGTATTTCACATTTTTCGTGCAGTAGGTTCCATCGAAAGTATGAAACATGGGTATGCCTTGGATGTAAAATTAAATTCTGAATCCAACAAGTGCTCCCGCTTGAAATTTGAGTAAAATCGTAGGTAGATAAGTTGAAAAAATGAGTTGGAAAAGCAGATTTTTTTTATTTTATTTTATTTTTATCTTTTTAACATTTTACTAAAAAATGATAAATCATCCCCCATGGTTGACATCATCATATTGAATCATATTGGTTCTTATAAAGTATATTTTTGTTGTACATTTTTATTTTGAAGCCCATTTTTTACCTCAAAATTTCTCTAATTGTCTACAATCCACATGAGGGTGGTATTCTTGGATGTTTAAAGGATCATTGTGGGAGATTTTCTTAGAAGGGGTCATAAGTTTTTGTATAAGAGGTTGATATGTCAGGTTTTTTTCTAACTCTCTGAGGGTGACAGAAACTTTGATCTTGCATAATTCTTGTTCAAGATTGAAAAGTAGGACTATGCTTCGTTCAAATTCCTTGGCTAGTTGAATCGGTAATTATGGGGGAATAGGTTCTCTTAACTCCTCAGGTTCTCGATTTGAGTCTAGAACTTGATCCTAGACGTTCTTTCCTTTCTTAACTAGTAACTCTTGCACTTTCTTTGGACCTATTGTCACTACAATCAACACCCTCCAAAATTTCTCATACTTGAATTTTGGAGCCTAATGAGGATCTTTTAGTCTATCACTCTATGGTTACTCCATGGCTGTTTGATGTTTTGTAAAGTGTTTAAGTCTTCTTCCAAGTTTCAAATTGTCAAGTCACTTGCACACACATGCTCAGTCTTTGATGGGTTCATGAACACACTTCTTTATGCAAGCTTGAAAAAGCACAACATCACTCTTGACAGTGTTTTTTCAATGAACAACTCATGTCTATAGTCAGTGCACACTTTCGTCGGCAGTCTCCCTCACTTTCACTGCATTTGTACTGTCGTTACGGAGAGTTTTCTCAATTATCACTTTTGTACAATTTCACTTTCATAAGTGTCACTTTCATATTCACGGCTATCACTTTTTATTTTTTTCACTTTAATAAGTGGTTTTTATCATGTTATCTTTGCTATGGCATGTGTCGCTTTCAAGGTCGTTCACATTTTGCAAGTGTCATCTTATGTTTTCCTCATGTCCCAAGTGTCACTTTTGTGATTTCCACTCCTGCATGTGTCACACCTTTTCACATAACCAAAGTTAGTTCTAGAACACTCTTTTTCATTATATGGTATTATATATAATTAGAATATGCACTAGACATATTCCTACAGCTTAGCGCACATTTTGGTCACAGTCAACATAGTTGTCGTAACTTGTGTTCTAAGTGTCATAATGTGTCGTTTCAATTGTCGCACTTAGAAATAAGTGTCGCTTTGTTATCATTTCGAGGTGTGATTGTCATTCATGATTCCTATGTATTCTTTTGGCTTGTATTGATGTTTTTATGTGTGTGATCCAAGATTGATTCATGTCTGGATGATTTTTCCTCTTTTACTCTGACAATCCCACACTTAGCCATTTCAAATCCTTTCTTGGTCCTTTATCCCAGTGCAATTTGTGAAGCCTTTAGCCCTCTTATCGAGTGCGAACTTCAACCTATCTATAGTCCTAAATATTGTAATCCTACTCCCAAATATTGGTGCAATAAGTCCCTCTCAAGATTACCCCAAATATGTTGCACATTATGATCCTCCTAAAGGCATTCACTTGACCCTTCTTTCTCATATTGTCTCGCTACACGAATTTTGGCCACCTTTTCCTTGCATGGCACATAGATCATTCCTAGCTAACATCATGGACTTCTTTCACCCTTTTGCAGAGGCAAAACACTCAATGCAAAGATCCTCGTATCCTCCCAATGTAGTGAAAACCCTCCTGTGGAAAGGGACTTCATCCTTGTGGCCTTCCTCAATGAAAATCACGCTCCAAATGGTAAAGCACCCATTTTTTGTCCAAACTGGACTATCATAGGAGGAAAAGTGCATTAAAAAGAAACAATGACCCTTTATTGAAGAAACATGTGCCTTATTTCGAGCCTCCTCTTCCTTGAGTGCATGGCACACTCCCGAAAGTTGAATCCTCACCCTTCCCCCTTCCTCAATGTGCCCTGTGCCCAAGCCTTGCATAACCTCTTCCTCGAGAGAACATGGTGAAGTAGAGAAGGATGAAGGAAGCCTCCTCTCTACCTTTGACCAGTCAAAGTGTGCCCCCCTAGAGGTATTCTTTCCCTTTGAGCACATAGTGCAGTCCTGAACGTTGAATCTTTCACCTCCCCTCCTTCCCAATGCACTCATGTGCCCTAGCCTTCCTTTGAAACTTATTTTTAGCACATGGTGCAGTAAGGAAGGTTGAAGGATGCCTCCCCTCACCCTTGATTGGTCAAACTATGCTTCTAATATTTCCTCTCTTTTCTAAGAGTCCATGTAAAATGATATAATATTTTGGAATCAAGACAATCTATGATCCATGAAAAAGGAACAATGCTGAAAACATGTAATGTTAGCCGTTCATAACTTTAAAATATTCAAAAAAATCCATTAACATGAACAAAATCAAACTTTACTCATCTTTTCTAACATATTCCAAAATCTACCATCAATATAAAAATAAAAATAACTTCATTTCTAAAATATCCAAAATCTACCATCAACATAAAATTGACCATAAAATACATTGTCACTTCAATGCACGTGGAGATGTTATACCATCTTTGAAAATATGAATAATTTGACGGACTTTGGACTGGAATGTGGATTAAACTATTATATATTGTATTCCTTCTTGGAATATTCTTCAAGTAAACGGGGTTTTTTAAAGACAGAAACAATAATTAAGTGAGATGTCAACCAGCTGGATGCATAGCTACAACCGTTCCTCACTGTCTAGAAAGAGTTTTGCTTTAATTTTCATGGAGATGGGAATGTAATTCACTCAAAACTCGAACTCTTAAACTTCGACAGTGTTCTCTTGAAGCCATTGTGACATTTTAGACAAATCTGGCACAATCCCAAGACGGATATGAAAGAACTATGCAACTGAGCATTGATCATGGAGAGTTTAAATTGGTTTAATTCTTATGAATATGAGCAATGAAATACAATCGAAACGCCAGCTCTTGAACTTCGAAATAGTATTTTCTTAAGCCACTGTGACACATTAGTCAAAAATAGCATAAACCGAAGACCGATCTAAAAGAACCATGGATCTGAGCGTTGATAATGGGATTGATATTTAATCTCACCCGTTTTATTTTAGGATATTTCGTTGCAAAATGTCGCACATTTTTTTTACAGAAGGAAAAAACACTAATCTTATAATCTTATATTATAATATACAGTAACGTACATATTCCAGTGACATAATGGAAATATTGAAGTTTTCATCTACATATATGTAAAATGATACAATAAAACCATGTGTCCCTACTACCCTATATATAAAGTACCCTCCAGTAATGAAGTGAGCTACCCAATGATAATGAGATCAGTTTGGTTCCTCCAATTTGACCGGGAAACTATTTGATCTTCGTAATAAAATTTAAAGATTTAGATCACAAGCTTTTATGAATCAAATTCATTCTCAGCCACAAAAATTATTCTGATTACGCTAAGGGAAACGAGGTCGACCATAAAAATACACGCTCCTATCCGCTTGCAGTGTATTAATCCCTGATTCTCTTCCTTGTCTAAACACTATTATAGTGTGAGGGAGGAAATCTTAGTTTGTTTATTTAATATACATTTCAATAAATTTGGACAATTTTTGTGGTTATTAATATTTACCGTGTTATATGGCAATTATATGTATATATAGTTGTGTTAATCGATTTCTGTTAATGATAAATGATGTTACATTGATAGTTTTTCATATATCCAAAATTTATTTTGGGAAGTTATGTCTTCATTCAGAAGTGACCACATAAACACTATTACTATTAGAAGTCCAAAAATACTAAGTGTTAGCTCTGTTACATTTTGCAACATTTGATGGATAAAATCAGGTTAGGCAATACTGGTTTGGGTTGCAAAGGGCTTGCAGCGGTTTCTCCCCCTTCTCCTCCATTTTTCCCTCACTATCCCTGTTTTACCCCGAAATTCAACCTAAACCCGTATCTACTTAACCCCCCGTTGCATGCATTACCATTGTTTCTTCTTTTCCCTTAATTCTCCTTATTCCTTCCTTAATCTCGTTATTTTTGTTTCCTCTCCAATCCTTCATAAACCCCGTTTAAACCCTATTTCCCTCGAATCCCAGGCGCAAAGCTAAACTTATAAAACCTTGGCGATATAACTGCATGCATAAAAAAATACTATTAGCGGGACTTTTCCCTATCACATCAAGCAATAAACACGTGTCTTTATCCACCGCCGTCCGATCCTCCGCCTTGTGATCTAACGTCATACGCTAACCCCGCTCTAGTAAACCGCACGAATGATAGCCCGCGGGAAAAGCGGTTTCCCCGTTGTAGTTCCTGCCACATGTCACAAATATGTTGGATCGCGCCCCCACCGTACGATTACCACCTTTTCCCGTGAGCGATGCGGGGAAACCGCTTACCGCCATCCAGTACGGTCCCCACTCGCTAACACTCTCGCATCTCTGCCACCCGTCAGCCGTTAGATCTGCCTGACCATGTTCCGACGATCCACGTTCCTCCATTCGCATTCCCTTCTGATGGCCGGCATAGTTCGATCTCTGCCGTCCAATTTGTCATATCCAACGGCTTATATTCAATCGCGCTTCCATTTCCTTCCGACACTGCCCGCCGAGAGATCTCGGCCATCCGTCTGAGCCATCCAACGACTAATATTCATTCCAACCCATCATCCATTTTCCATTCATTTTCCGTGTTTTTGGCCCGTCCTGTGCACACGAAGAAGAAAGGGAGCCATGATCTGGTACTCTGCGTATTGAATCCCCAGCAACCACATTTAAAGAGCAGCACGGCCAAGGAAGAGAATGACAGCCTTGAGCAGATAAACACGGCGTTTCACATGTTCGTTAAGTACAGCAGAGCAGCAGAAAGGTCATTTTGTCCATTAAAACAATCAAATTGTATCAAAGACCATATCTAATAGTAAATGTGATTGGTGGGCAGTTATGACCCCTCCACACATAGGTCAGCAGAGCAATTTTGTAAACAAACTCTATATATACCCAAAAGCAAGATGTAATAAGGTTGATGAATGTTATCTTGATGTAAAGTTCAACTTCTGGAGACAGCAGCTATTGTGACACCTGCAACTTTTGGTCTTCAGTTTCAGCTAATGCAAGCTTCTTTTGCTGTTAATTGCTTACTTTCCACTTCTTCTTTGTTCCAAGCTGTGCATGTTATACATTTTTCATGTGCTTTTGATGTTTAGCATTAGAGGGGTTGTCATCCCACCTCTGTGTTAATATCTAGTTAGTATCATTGAATTTGTATGCAGGTTTTTGTTGTTTTAATGCCAGAGAGTTGTCATCCTGTCTGTGCATTAGGAAATAGAATTACAGACTTTTTAACTGGTTGCAGCTGGCCATCACAAGGTCCTGTGCATCTACTGGTGTGATCAGTATTCTCCATCATCACATTTTCCTTAAGCTGTGAATAATTGGTGGTCAAAAGCCTTGTAGTCTAATGGTGTTCACCCATATCTGGGGTTAAGCATAGTAGAAGTGGTTATCTGGCTTGAATATGCATCATTCCCTTCATTCATCCACCATTTTCCAACATTTTTGTTGAGTTTGTAATGTTCTCGGGCGTCTCTGGATACAACCTAGGAGAGTTTCTTGGGGTGATAACATTAATTGGCGTCATTGCCGAAGAGAGGAGATTGAAGCTCAGCTTCCCTGGGAGAACGACACAGTTCCAGATTTTGATGATAGACAAGGTCTGGGCATATTTCTGGTTGTAATCATCTATCTAGCGACTCCACTAGAGGAAGACCAACTTTTCGCGACTCCACATTGAATTTCTGGCTCAGTTTGTGAGACATATTCGAAAAAATCCTCAAAAATCACCAGCTGAATCAGTGCCTGACCCTGAGAGGACTGTCAAATCGAAGAAAGTAACACTGAAAGGGGCATCAGAATCAGGTAAGCCCAAGAAATATTATTTGTCTCTGCATGAGGAGTTTTTAGTTGAAAATACACAATTTGAAGACTTAGAGCCTAGGGCTGCTAGTGAACAAACACCTGTAGAGATTAATACAGCCCCTTGTCCATCTAGTTCCCCTTTGAATCTCAGTCCAAAGAAAACTTCCCATATAGTCCATAACATCCCCTTGTCTCTGCCATCCATCACATTACTTCCTACCATTCAATCTGCCAGTGTCCTTCCACATATCCCAATCATGGCAGGCCAGCAAGCACCCACGAAGATAGAAAGAATTGTTGCTGCTAGATATGGACCTTTGGTCTTGCCTGTTCCTTTAAATCCCATGCCTGTGGAAGAATATCAGAAATATATGTCCAAGTTTACTGGTACAGAGGGAGTGGCAGCAGAAGAACACCTTGAAGCTTTTTATAGTTATGTTGATAACTTAGATATAAGTAAAAATGATGTGTGGATGAGAGTTTTTGTCCAGAGCCTTGATGAAGAGGCTAGGAAGTGGTTTAGAGAATTTCCCCAGAGATCTATAACTGATATTGAAGCATTAGATGATGCATTTTTGAAGCACTGGGGAGATAAAAAGGACTTTTTGTATTACCATACTGAGTTTGGTAACGTGAAAAGGGAGAATGGGGAATCATTGCCTGATTTTAATAAAATATTCAATCGTATGTATAGTAAGATACCAGCTGAGGTAAAGCCTACTCCTACCTCTGCCAAACTCACTTATGTCAATGCTTTTGACTATGATTTCTACCCATTGTTGAGAGAAAGGAGATGTGCTACTCTGGCAGACATGCAGGATGCAGCCCTAGAAGTAGAGTCTAATATCATGGCTGCAGAAAAGCTAAAAGGTCAAGCTGAAAGAAGGAGGCAGAGAGGTCAGGCTTCTACTTCATCTACTTCATCTTTAGAACCCAAATTAAATAAAATGACTAAGATGATAGAGTCAATGGCTGCTGAAATTTCTAAGCTGAAGGTTGAGCAAAATTCAGGAAAAACAAGGCAGCAGAACACATTTGCTCCAAGAAATCCAAATCCATTCAGAAGAGCAAATGAGCAGTTACAAATAATGCAGAGAGGTGAAGAATAAAAAGAAGAACATAAGGTCAAAGCTCATTTCCAAAATGTAATCATGGAGGAGGAACAATTTGAAGATGAGGATGAAATCCACTGCATGGAAAATAAAGGCAGTGCTGCATTTTTGATATTCGCTACTTATGAAGAATCTTTGTTTCAACAACAAGACAGTCAAGAATGGGATAAAGAAGTTATCCTACAAGCTGGCAACGAAGATATAACCTTAGGTCAAATGCAAAAAATGTCAAAGAGAATCCTGCCCAAAAAGCTGTTGTCCAAACAGAGTCACAGAATATCAGACAGAGAAGGCCAGCAGCTGACCCAATCATCCTCAAAGCTCCAGTTCAAGAGGTAAAAGGTTCTGATAAGTTATCCTCCTCTTTCAGCTTTGAGTCAGAATTTCAGAAGTTGAAAATATCTGTGCCTATGGTAGAGCTGGTAAAGAGTGAAGTGTTTAGAAAGCCTATCCTTGAGGCCCTTGAACTGGAAATCACACAAACCACCACTGACTCTGTTAATTTGCAAGATGACAAGCCTGCCATTATGCTCAGCCCTATGATTGAACCTGCTGATAATAATTCTCCATCTTTTTATGTCCCCTTGACCATTCATGACAAAATCCTTCACAATTGCCTGCTAGACACCGGGGCCAGCCACAATTTGATGCCTAAAGCTGTCATGGAAGAGTTAGGCCTTGATATCACTAGACCCTATCATGATTTATTCTCTTTTGATTCAAGGAAAGTGAAGTGCCTAGGATTAATCAAAGACCTGGCCATTACCTTAACTCAGCTGCCCATGAAGAGTATGTTGATGGATATTGTGGTGGCAGATGTCCCTCCTAAATTTGGCATGTTGTTGTTCAGAGGGTGGATTAAGAGACTAGGTGGTACATTACATAATGATCTATCTTATGTTACTGTCCCAGTTTTTGGAGGAGAAAGCAGGAGATTGTACAGAGAAGCATAGTTGGCATACATCATCAGTGATGAGAAGAATCCTACCAATCATCCCATTTATGTTGTGGACACTGATTTTAGAGCATGTATCTTCCAAATAAAGGAATCTCAGAAGGCCTCAATGCAGATCAGGAAACCAGTTCAGGCTGAAGAAGAGCAAGGAAGTCAGGTTTGGGAGATTTTCTTTGATGGAGCATGTTCCAGGGAAACTGCAGGAGCAGGGGTGGTGCTAGTATCTCTAGAACAAAAAAGCACACAGCTATCTTTTAAGTTGGCTTTTCAAGTCACAAACAATATAGCAGAGTATAAAGCTCTGCTATTGGGCCTTAATGCAACAAAAGACAGAGGAATCAAGAACATAAAGGTATTTGGAGATGCTGATCTGATCATTCAGCAAGTAAATAAAACATTTTAGGCAAAGCACCCAAGGCTGAAAGCATACAGAGATGAGGTATGGAGACAAAAAAATTCTTTTGATTATTTCTGTATTTCATATATTCCTAGAGCCCAAAATCAGTTTGTTGATTCCCTTGTTGTGTCTGCTAGTCTATTTATTCCTCCCATGCCTCTCAGACTAGTTTATGAAGTCCAAATGAAGTATAGACCATCCTTGCCTAATAATGTCCAGCATTGGAAAGTTTTTGATGATGATGATGAGATAAATAGGTTTCTGCAAGTCATTGATGAGTTTTCCGAAATGCAAATTGACCAAGATAATGATGCCTTGGAAGAAAGCCCCCAGTCCCAGCTTAGAAATAAAATTGGTAAAATAGCATTGTCCAGCTTCCTAGTAATCACATTCCAAAGGGTTTAATTCCTCTTGAAAGATTGTTTGACCAGAATGATGTGTCTTGCAACGCTGCCCAAAAAGAAGACCAATCTGCAGTCTGTAAGCATGATATAGGAAGTCCAGGTCAGCCTAGATATGTAAATTTGTCCACTCATCTGTTTGCTGACCAAAGTGCTGAATACTGCAAATTAATGAAGCAATTTGCCGATGTGTTTGCCTAGGAGTATAGTGACCTGAAAACTTATGACAAAAAGATCATTCAGCATAAAATCCCTCTGGAGAAAGACACTATTCTTTTCAAACAGAAGTTGAGATCGATAAATCCTATGCTTCTTTCTCTGATTGAAAAAGAAATAAAAAAAATTGCTGGCTGCCAGGATTATAGTTCCTCTTAGATATTCAAAATGGGTATCCAATCTAGTAGTAGTGAGGAAGAAAAGTGGAGAAATCAGACTATGTGTTGATTTCAGAAATTTAAACAAATGCTCTAAGAAAGACAACTACCCTCTACCAAAGATGGAGCATTTGCTACAGAAAGTCTCAGGAGCCAAAGTAATGTCTTTCTTGGATGGATTTTCAGGCTTTAATTAGATTGTTGTGCATCCAGATGATCAAGAGAAGACTACATTTACCACTCCTTGGGGCACCTTTATGTATGCCAAGATGCCTTTTGGATTGATGAATGCTGGAGCAACCTTTCAGAGAGCTATGGATATAACATTTGTGAGAGAGAAGGATAAATTTGTCCTTATCTACCTTGATGACATAACAGTTTATTCCAGTAGCCATCAAGATCATTTACAGCATTTGAAAAGGATGTTCTTGAAGTGCAAAAGGTTTGGGATTTCAGTTAATCCTAAAAAATCACAATTTGCTTTAGATGAGGGCAAGCTATTAGGACATGTTGTTTCTGCCGCAAGTGTCCGAATTGACCCAGAAAGAGTAAAAGCAATATAGACTTTGTCTGTTCCTAGATCAAATAAAGATATCCAATCTTTTTTGGGCAAAATAAATTTCGTGAGGAGGTTTATCCCAAATTTTGCAGAATTGGTGAAGCATATTACCTCCATGTTGAGAAAAGGGTCAAAAGTAAGATGGACCGATGCAGCAAGAAAATCATTTGAGTCTATTAAAAAAGCCATTATGGAAGCCCCCACATTAGTGAGTCCAAATTACAATGAAGAGTTTCATATATTCTCATTTGACTCTGAAGACACCATTGCAGCAGTTTTATTGCAGGGAGATGAAGAAGGTTCAAAACATCTAGTAGCATTTTTCAGCAAGAACTTGAGGGATGTTGAACTGAGGTATGATATTATTGAGAAACATGCATATGCTCTTATCAAATCCTTGAAATCTTTTAGAGTTTATATCTTGCATTCCAAGATAATTGCATATGTACCCTCTGCTGCAATAAAAGATGTCTTGACACAACCTGATGCTGATGGAAGAAGGGCAAAATGGATTGCAAAGATGATAGAATTTAATATAGAACTGAGGCCCACCAAGCTAGTCAAAGGTCAAGGTATTGCCAGATTGTTAGCTGAGAAAAATAGCAGATCTTGAGATATTGATTTTCTGTGCACAATTGTAGAAAATGGTCGGGCAGAAGAAGAGGAAGCAGTTGAACCGGACAGAAAGCAGTCAGTGGCCGAGAATATAGCTTCTTGTGATTGGTATGCTGAAATAATTAATTTCTTGCTGAAGCTAGAAATCCCTTCAGGATTTACTCAGAGTCAAGCCAGAGCTTTCAAGCTTAGGGTAGCTAAATATTGCATTAATGAAAATCTGCTCTACTGGAGGGATCCATCTGGAGTGCTTTTAAGGTGTCTGGACAAAGAACAGTCAATAGAAGTCATGCAACAATTTCATTCTAGCATGTGTGGAGGGCACCATTATTGGAAGACTACAGCCCACAAAATTCTCAGAGTTTGGTACTATTGGCCCACTTTATTTACTGATGTATTTTTATTTGTTAAGTCTTGTGACAGGTGTCAAAGATTTGAAGGAAAATAGCAGTTGAAGTCCCTGCCTTTGAAACCAATACTTGCAAAAGGACCTTTTCAGCAGTGGGGCATGGATTTTATTGGACAAATCAATCCACATTCCAGTGGCCAGCACAGGTGGATATTAGTAGCCACTGATTATTTCACTAAGTGGATTGAAGCAGTCCCTACCAGGAAGGCTGATCATAATGTGGTCATGAAGTTTTTGACAGAGAATATCTTCAGCAGATTTGGTTGTCCACATAAATTGGTCACAGACAATGCAGCAGCCTTCAGGGCAAAAGAATTGGTGGAAATGTCTGATTCAATGGGGATTAAACTTGTTCATTCCACCTCATATTACCCACAAGGAAATGGTCTGGCAAAATCCTCTAATAAAAGCCTGATAAGGATAATTAATGTTAAAATTGGCAACCAGGGCAAAACTTCATGTGGGTCATCTTATTCATGGCTGATAATATTTTTATTAGATTCCTCTCGTCGAGAGGTGTAGGATTGATATAAAGATCATCCGATTCCGATAAGTATTCATGGAGATATGAATTTATTTTGATTATGGAATTATTATCAAGCCGACCTACAACTCATGTAGGCTCAGAAGTCCAACAGTCGCATCTATTCACCCACCAACGTTGTGTATAAATATAAGAGGACTTTTCCTCATTTGGACTCACTCATCTCATCACATCTCTCTCTCTCAACTACGCAGAAATGAGTCTCTTCTCTACTGCGCTGAAATGGGTCTCTCTCTCACACATGTGAAGCCAAAAACTGCTGAAACTGAAGCTGTAACTGCAGAAGTAAAGATTGACTTGCGTGGCCTAGAACATCTTCTCTTTGGAACTGCACTGTAGATTCATCTGAACCTCCTCTGAAAGCCGCAACTTTTGGTGGTGGAATGAAGTCAATCCGATGAACGGTTTGCAAGATATCGACTGCCCTAGTTTGAAGCCGGAAACTGCTAAAACTGAAACCGCAACTGCAGAAGTAAAGATTGACTTGTGTGGCCTAGAAGATCTCCTCATCTCAACTGTGTTGTAGGTTCATCTGAAACTCCTCTGGAAGTCGAAACTTTTGGTGGTGGAATGAAGTCAATCCGACGGTCGGTTTGTGAGATATGGTCTGTCCTAGTTTGATAATGAAGCCGCTAATGCTGATGCTGCTGATCTAGGGTTTGCTACTGCTGATATGAATCAGATTTATTGTACTATTTCTCTCTGCTGAATTATTGAAGATAAAAGAAGATTTGATCAAAGGGTTTCCCCACACATTTTGGGGTTTGTCCCTGGCTAGCCGCCACATCTTGTGTCTCTTGTCTTGGCTTGTTTTCTGTCGATCGTTTAATGTTATATCTGCACTTTACTTTATGTACATGTGATTGCTAATCGGTGGAATATAATAAGAAAAAGAAGTAAACTGTTATAAGCATAGAACATACCATAACTTAACATGGTATCAGAGCTGAGGTGAAGACAAAGCCCGAGCAAGAGCAAGAGCAATCATCGAAGAGAATATTGGCAAGGCTATCCTAAAAGAACTATGGGGTCCTCAACACTCTTTCCTGTTGAAGACAAGCTCCGTGAGAAAGCTGACTATCACGGATGGAATATGTCTATCGATCTAACCCTTGAGAATCAAGGAGTGTCGGATCATGTGAGAGGCAATATTGTTGAGCCTCCATCAAATGCATCTGCTACTGCCTGGAACAAATGAAAAAAAATGGAGAAGTCAAAACAATATAAAATCATCCGGGACTCTATCGACAAGCGCTTGGTGGCCTACATCTCTGATCTAGACACCTCCAAGGAAATCTACGATAGACTGGTGAGTTTATTTAAACTTAATGATGCAAATCAAGTTTTGTTTCTTAGAAATAAGCTGAGGGAAATCAAGAAGTGTAAAGATGAAAGTATGCAAGCATACTTCTTAAGAATCACCGAGATCAAGAACGATCTCCTATCTATTGGGGAAACTATTACTAACAGAGAAATGGCACTCACAACTCATGGAGGATTGCCATTTGAATGGTATGTGTTTAGGACTACTCTTTTGAACTATAATGTAATCCCTGGTTTCGAGGAATTAATGGCTAGATGCATTCAAGAAGAAACAAGGGAAGAAGTGCAAGAAATGCCCATGCCTAAAGGTCCTCCTGCTGCCTTTTCTTCTCATTCAAAGAAAAGAAATAATTCCGGGACTAAATCAAAAGGAAAGGTTGGACCTAAGGCTAGAAGAAAATGACGATGTTACATTTGCGATAAAGCAAGTCACTATGTATGAGATCATGAGCATCATGATGAATGAGATCATGGACATAAAGGGCAACATGAGATCATGGACATATAGGATAGCATGATGATGATGCACACTAGTTTGAGTAGCATTATGATGGATAAAATCATGGACATGGGCAGCATGATGATAATCATGATTAGAGAAGCATGGTACAGTATGCAGTGGTGCAACTCGAAATCCCTCTGATGGCAATCAAAGGAATGACAAATTAAACAGCAAAGGTAAGAGGAGAGCTGGGAATCAAGGAAGAGGACAAGCATTCAAGAAGGCTAGAAATTCTAGGATGTATTAAATGCACCTGACCTCAAAAGGAACCTAGTGTCCATCTTGGCAATGGAAGACAGAGGCTACAAGGTAACCTTCAGCATGGCAAGGTATGTACATGGAAAAATAATGTTAAAGATGCCTTTACTCTTGGGTTTAGTGTTGATTCATTATATCAGGTCGATGGAAGTCCGCTATGTGTCATGTCTTGTGACACAACTCTTTAGTCCGAACTTTGGCATCGGAGGTTTGCCCACCTTCATTACAAAGCTCTACCCGATGTAAGACAGATGATAACAGGGATGCCCGAATTCCAAGTAGAGAAAGAAGGTGTATGTCCGGGATGTGCCAAAGGAAAGCTCAAAAGGGGACCATTCCCCTCAAGCCAAAGCAAGACCTCCGATATATTACAATTGGTTTACTCAGGCATACCTGAGGTTGGCATTAAGAGGGAGACTACTACACCACATACTCCTAAGCAGAATGGTGTGGTGGGAAGGAAGAACCACACGATGATGGAAGTTGTCCGGGCCATGCTACATGATCAAAGACTTCCAAAGTTTCTATGGGCTGAAACTACAATCACCGTCGTATATGTACAAAATCGATGCCCTCATCAAGCATTGGGTTCCAAGACTCCTGAAGAAAAATTCACCGCAAGGTGAACAATCTTCCGACTTTGAGGAGCTCTCAAGAAGCCGACACCAGGGAACCAAAAGAAAAGGATGATGAATCAATGCCTGATGTAGAAGAACCCATGGATCCGATTGATCCTCATCCACATGAGCCTTCCTCTTCTAGGAAGAGGCCTTCATGGCTTAGGGGGATACTTGATGATGTTGAAGGACATGCTGCACCCTGAGGAACCTTCCATCAAAGTAAGAAACTTAACAGGTATCAGGGATACCTGACCATCATGAGCACGATCATACAAAATGAACCTTCATCATTCTCAGATGTCATCGAACATTAACTATGGAAGGATGCTATGACCATAGAATATGAGTCTATTATGGAGAATGATGTCTGGGAAGTAGTTCCCAGACCCTGGACAAGACAATTGTTACTTCAAAATGGCTTTACAAGATAAAGCATGCAGCAAATGGAAGTATGGAAAAGTATAAGTTTCATTTTGTTGCTCGTGGTTTATCCCAGAAGGGAGGTATAAACTATGATATTTGCACCTGTTTCCAGATATATGACCATCCGCTTGATCATAGCCCTTGTGGCTTCACAAGGATGGAACCTACATCAGATGGATGTTAAGACGGCGTTCTTGCATGGTTCTATCAAAGAAGAGGTCTATGTGGAGCAACCTGAAGGATTTGAGATTTATGATTGAAAATCTCATGTATGCAGGTTGAAGAAGGCTCTCTATTGGCTGAAACAAGCACCCCGAGCATGGTATGAGAGGATCGATAGCTACTTGATGAAGCTGAGATTCACTAGGAGTGAAGCTAATCCTAACCTTTACTTTAAGGTTGAATATGACAAGCCTCTCATACTGGTGTTGTATGTGGATGACCTCTTTCTAACAGGTGCAAACCCTCTCATTCACAAATGTAAGAGGGAGATGGCTTCTGAATTTGAAATGAAGGACCAAGGACTTGAAGTGTGGCAGAAGCCAAGGGAAATTTTCCTATCTCAAGGAAAATATGTGGTAAATATATTGGAAAGATTCGGTATGATGGACTGCAAGCCTGAGACTACCTCGAGGATCTTAACTTTTAGAAGTTATATGGTAGTGATTTCGGACCAAACTTGGGAAATGCCTCTGACTTTCAAAAACTCATTGATGTTCTTGGTGAACCTCCGTCCGAACATATGTTTTGCAGTTAGCATTGTGAGCTCATATTTGGTTGAGCCTCACTGGATTGATGCCAGGAATCTTCTGAGATGTCTTCAGGACACAATCTCTCATGGATTAAGATACACTGCCAGAGATGTGAGACTACTTGGATATACTGATTGGGCAGACAGTGTGGTGGACCGTAAGAGCACTTTCGGGTACTGTTTCACCTTGGGATCTGCTTCGATATCCTGGATGAGCAGGAAGCAGAAGTCGATGGCTTTGAGCACCGCCGAAGCAGGATATATTGTTGCTAGCATAACCTCGTGTGAGGTAGTCTGGTTGCGAAAGCTCTTCAGTGAGTTGTTTGGATTTACATTGGATACCACTGTGATTCTCTGTAACAACCAGAGGTGGGATTCGATTATTAAAGAATCTTGTATTCGTCAATTGCTCCAGCAGATAGACATCATCTGGGATATGGTAAGTCGATGAGCAAGGAAGCTCCATCATATTAAGATGATGTACAGGTTGATACACCTTGTCAAAGCCCCGAGGAAAGATCTAATCTGTGATTTTCCCAAATGACTTGGAGTCGGCAAGAAACCCTTGTACAAGGGTCCTGCATGTTGCATACATTGAGCTCTGGGAGCTCTGAGGGCTTGCGGTTCCTACTGGAGCAACATATGACCACAGGGTGACTCACCCTCCCCTGGTGGTGCACACTGGAACAAGATGATTCGCTCTCTTGTGGGACAAGATGATTCGCTCTCTTGTGGAATAGGATGATTTGCTCTCCTGTGTAGCAGGATGATTAGTTCTCCTGTGATGCCTGGATTGATGTGTTCTCCATGGCAACCTGGATTCATGTGTTCTCCACGGCGATTGTAGCAGGATTGATGTGTTCTCCTGTGAGGACAGGATTGATTAGTTCTCCTATCAAGGCATCCTACCCATGCAGTCTGGGACTCATGGGAAGTACCTCTCATCTGATCAATGAGCAGGGAAATGAAGTTAGGGACCATAGTAGTACCGATGGATGCATCGTTGTATCTACCGTACTCCCTACGCTAGGACGACCTCCATTTATCTGGGATCAATGATACTGGTCTGGGACCAGTGGTAGGAGTTGTACCATACTATGACGCTAACTTCGGGTCGGTTGAGACTGGTCTGGGACCAGTGGTACATACTCCGAGACTGACTTCGTGTCAGTGCAGTACTGGTCTGGGACCAGTGAGAGTGGTACATACTATGACGCTGACTTCGGGTCGGTTGAGACTGGTCTGGGACCAGTGGTACACTCTCTGAGACTACGATACTAGTCTGGGACCAGTGGTAGGATTTGTACCATACTATGACGCTGACTTCGGGTCGGTTGAGACTGGTCTGGGACCAGTGGTACATACTCCGAGACTGACTTCGTGTCAGTGCAGTACTGGTCTGGGACCAGTGAGAGTGGTACACACTGTGACGCTGACTTCGGGTCGGTTGAGACTGGTCTGGGACCAGTGGTACACTCTCTGA
The DNA here is from genome assembly GCA_031772625.1 of Pinus tabuliformis. Classification (NCBI taxonomy): domain Eukaryota; kingdom Viridiplantae; phylum Streptophyta; class Pinopsida; order Pinales; family Pinaceae; genus Pinus; species Pinus tabuliformis. The sequence continues at coordinate 697,006,542 of CM062819.1, forward strand.
GACTGTGATACTGGTCTGGGACCAGTGGTAGGATTTGTACGATACTATGACGCTAACTTCGGGTCGGTTGAGACTGGTCTGGGACTAGTGGTACATACTCCGAGACTGACTTCGTGTCAATGCAGTACTGGTCTGGGACCAGTGAGAGTGGTACACACTATGACGCTGACTTCGGCTCAGTTGAGACTGGTCTGGGACCAGTGGTACACTCTCTGAGACTGCGATACTGGTCTGGGACCAGTGGTAGGAGTGGTACTTACTATGAAGCTAACTTTGGGTCGGCTGAGACTGGTCTGGGACCAGTGGTACGCACTCTGAGACTGACTTTGAGTCAGTGGAGGATGATATTGGTCTAGGACCAGTGGAGTTGTACTCACTATGACGCTGACTTCGGGTGTGGTACATACTCTGAGACTGACTTTGAGTCAGTATGATACATCCTCAATCATTTCTTCTTCTTCATAATTCGGACAAAAGCAGAGCAGAACAGAACAATGCAAGAGCAGAGCAAAACAGTACAGATCAGTGCAGGGCAGAACAAGACAAAGCAGAACAGGCAGAATAGAGCAGAGCAGGGCAAGGGTCAGGCTGTACAGGGCAGTGCATTTGATGGATGAATAGTAACGACCGATAGACAGATTGCAGATGAAGTTCTCCATGGTTGAGAGGGAGTGTTAAAATTGGCAACCAGAGCAAAACTTCATGTGGGTCATCTTATTCATGGCTGATAATATTTTTATTAGATTCCTCTCGTCAAGAGGTGTAGGATTGATATAAAGATCATCCGATTCCAATAAGTATTCATGGAGATGTGAATTTATTTTGATTATGGAATTATTATCAAGCCGACCTACAACTCATGTAGGCTCAGAAGCCCAACAGTCGCATCTATTCACCCACCAACGTTGTGTATAAATATAAGAGGACTTTTCCTTAGTTGGACTCACTCATCTCATCACATCTCTCTCTCTCTCAACTACGCAGAAATGAGTTTCTTCTCTACTGCGCTGAAATGGGTCTCTCTCTCACACATGTGAAGCCGGAAACTGCTGAAACTGAAGTTGTAACTGCAGAAGTAAATATTGACTTGCGTGGCCTAGAAGATCTCCTCTTTGGAACTGCGCTATAGGTTCATTTGAACCTCCTTTGAAAGCCGCAACTTTTGCTGGTGGAATGAAGTCAATCCGATAAACGGTTTGCAAGATATCGACTGCCCTAGTTTGAAGCCGGAAACTGTTGAAACTGAAGTTGCAACTGCAGAAGTAAAGATTGATTTGCGTGGCCTAGAAGATCTCCTCATATCAACTGCGATGTAGGTTCATCTGAACTTCCTCTGGAAGTCGAAACTTTTGGTGGTGGAATGAAGTCAATCCGACGGTCGGTTTGTGAGATATGGTCTGCCCTAGTTTGATAATGAAGCCGCTAATGCTGATGCTGCTGATCTAGGGTTTGCTACTGCTGATATGAATTAGATTTATTGTACTATTTCTCTCTGCTGAATTATTGAAGATAAAAGAAGATTTGATCAAAGGGATTCCCCACACATTGTGGGGTTTTTCCTTGGCTAGCTGCCACATCTTGTGTCTCTTGTCTTGGCTTGTTTTCTATCGATCGTTTAATGTTCTATCTGCACTTTACTTTATGTACATGTGATTGCTAATCGGTGGAATATAATAAGAAAAAGAAGTAAACTGTTATAAGCATAGAACATACCATAACTTAACAATTAAGAAGTTGTTAGAGGACAATAAAAATAATTGGGATTCAAAGCTCAAGTATGCACTGTGGGCTGACAGAGTGACCATTAAGAAATTCACAGGGAATTCTCCTTTCAAGCTGGTATATGGTACTGAAACTGTATTCCCAATTTAGCTAACTCTCCCTGTGGAAAAGTTCCTTCAAACAGAACAGAATGAGGAAAAAGACATGGCAAAGAGGATCATTGATTTGGCAGAAGTACATCAGATTAGAGAACAACTGGTTGAAAAAGCTGCAACGCATCAGAAAATGATCAAGGAAGCTTTTGACAAGAAAGCAAAAACAGATAATTTTCAGGTTTGTGATTTGGTTTTGAAGTGGGATGCACTAAAAGAGAAGAAAGGAAATCATGGGAAATTTGTTGCTTTCTGGACAGGGCCTTTCATCATTTCACAGATTCAAGGGAACAACACCTTCATACTGAAAAGCATGGGAGGAGAAGCAATTTTTTATGGCCCAGTTAATGGGTGTTTTCTGAAAAATTATGTTGTTTAAAGTCTTTTGGCCTTAAAAGTTATAAATATTTGGTTTTTTTCTGTTTTGTATAGGCAAAGTAGACTCCATGCCCAATGGAACACTAGGAATATTGGCTAATTTTTTTTCAGCGGGAAGGCATTGATCTGCAGGTTCTTGAGACCTCACAGGAAGGATCTCATCCCCAGAAGGAGCCAGTGTTAGATCTTCTACATTTTGCAACATTTGATGGATAAAATCAAGTTAGGCAATGCTGGTTTGGGTTGCAAAGGGCTTGCAGCAGTTTCTCCCCCTTCTCCTCCATTTTTCCCTCACTATCCCTGTTTTACCCCGAAATTCAACCTAAACCCGTATCTACTTGCTGCATGCGTTACCCCTGTTTCTTCTTTTCCTTTAAATCTCCTTATTCCTTCCTTAATCTTGTTATTTCTGTTTCCTCTCCAATCCTTCATAAACCCCGTTTAAACCCTATTTCCCTCGGATCCCAGGCGCAAAGCTAAACTTATAAAACCTTGGCGATATAACCGCGTGCATATAAAAAATACTATCGGCAGGACCTTTCCCTGTCACATCAAGCAATAAGCACGTGCCTTTATCCACCACCATCCGATCCTCCGCCTTGTGATCCAACGTCATACGCTACCCCCGCTCCCGTAAACCGCACGAATGATAGCCCGCGGGAAAAGCGGTTTCCCCATCGTAGTTCCTGCCACGTGTCACAAATATGTTGGATCGCGCCCCCACTGTACGATTACCACCTTTTCCCGTGAGCGGTGCGGGGAAACCGCTTACCGCCATCTAGTACGGTCCCCGCTCGCTAACACTCTCGCATCTTTGCTGCCCGTCAACCGTCGGATTTTCCCGACCATGATCCAACCATCCACATTCCTCCATTCGCATTCCCTTCCGATAGCCTGCATAGTCTGATCTCTGCCGTCCAATTTGTCAGATCCAACAGCTTATATTCAATCGCACTTCCGTTTTCTCCCGACGCTGCCCGCCAAGAGATCTCGGTCGTCCGTCTAAGCCATCCAACGACTAATATTCATTCCAACCCATCGTCCATTTTCTATGCATTTTTCGTGTTTTTGGCATGTCCTGTGCAAGCGAAGAAGAAAGGGATCCATGATCCGGTACTCTACGCATTGAATCCCCAATGACCACATTTAAAGAGCAGCACGGCCAAGGACGAGAATGACAGCCTTGAGCAGATAAACATGGAATTTCACCTGTTCGTGAAGTACAGCAGAGTAGCAGAAAGGTCATTTTGTCCATTAAAACGATCAAATTGTATCAAAGACCATATCTGATAGTAAATGTGGTTGGTGGTCAGTTATGACCCCTCCACGCATAGGTCAGCAGAGCAATTTTGTAAACAAACTCTATATATACCCAAAAGCAGGATGTGATAAGGTTGATGAATGTTATCTTGATGTAAAGTTCAACTTCTAGAGACTGCAACTATTGTGACACCTGCAACTTCTGGTCTTCATTTTCAGCTAATGCAAGCTTCTTTCGTTGTTAATTGCTTACTTTCCACTTCTTCTTTGTTCCAGGTTGTGTCTATTATACATTTTTCATGTGCTCTTGATGTTTAGCATTAGAGGAGCTGTCATCCCACCTCTGTGTTAAGATCTAGTTAGTATCATTGAATGTGTATGCAGGTTTCTGTTGTTTTAATGCCAGAGAGCTGTCATCCTGTATGTGCATTAGGAAATAGAATTACAGACCTTTTAACTAGTTGCAGCTGGCCATCACAGGGTCCTGTGCATCTGCTGGTGTGATCAGTATTCTCCATCATCACATTTTCCTTAAGCTGTGAGTAATTGGTGGTCAAAAGCCTTGTAGTCTGGGGGTGTTCACCCATGTCTGGGGTTAAGCATAGTAGAAGTGGTTATCTGGCTTGAATATGCATCATTCCCTTCATTCATCCACCATTTTCCAACATTTTTGTTGAGTTTGTAATGTTCCCGAGCATCTCTGAGATACAACTTAGGAGAGTTTCTTGGGGTGATAACACTATGTTGTTCAACTACTGTGAAATTTTTAAAAGAACATTGATATGATGTAGTTATGTAAAACATGGTAACTACAGTAAAAATGTTTATAATCAAGCTACCTCTATTCTATTCTAAATAGACCGAGACAAACCACAAAAATTGTGTTCCACAATAGCATATCATCATTCCACTGAAAAATTGTCAACCCATTATAAAAACTTCCTTAAAAAACAGATGATAACTAGCTATAGAGACCAGTGTGATATCATTGGTGGATTGTTATTCCAAAAAGATGACCAGAGAGAGGGGAGATCATTGGTGGATTGTTATTCCAAAAAGATGACCGGAGAGAGGGGAGTTTGTCTGAGGAGAGATCTCAGCAGGAGTGTTAATAACTGTAAGAATCTTGTGTTTTTCATTCAAGTTAGTATTTGAGTCAGATATCACAAACCGCTCTACTTTAGTTAGCATGGCCATGAATGATGACCGGAGAGAGGGGAGAGGAATTTGCTTCAGGAGAGATCCTAGTAGGAGCGTTAATAACTGCAAGAATCTCCTACTCTTAATTCAAGTCAGTGTCTGAGTCAGATACCACAAACTGCTCCACCTTAGTTAGCGTGGCCATGATGTCATCCAAATTGTAGAAAATATCCCATAGAATTCTATTGATTTCCTCTCGACCTGCAAACAGCTTGTAATAGTGAATGTGCTTGTCACGAATTACTATATGTAGCAATGTTTCCAACTGATAATGCAAAGAAATAGAATGAAGGAAGTGAAGCCTTCGCTTTAATAATTTCCCTGGATCAAAAACCCACTTCAAATTGTTGTCTCCAATCTCTAAATCACAAAAATAAATATGATCCCCATATATAAATTAATATATACAGTGATATTTAAATTACCTTAAAATCAAATTATATTGCCACCTATACACTATTAATTAATTCAATTGATGTTATATAAATTGTCTTATATCTCAATTTATATACAATATTAATTAATATGCAAGAGAACTCCGAGGGTCTTTATTCCTTGCTTTAAATCATTCTGGTAAGATACCTCTCACTCTTGTTATAAATCATTCTTGAATAATACCTTTCTTTTATTCCTAAGAAATTTTGGGATGGTAAAGCAATTTTTATGAATTATTAATTAATATTATTAAGTAAATTGAGATTTATTTCCAAAATAGTTGTCTTTTTTATCTTGTTAAATTAAATTGATTTATTTAAAAGATATATTATATGAACCGTGTTATATGAAATGAGTAACGGTTTTTTGGGGATATGGTATTGATCAACCATATTATTGGCTCATGATACTATAACAAAACTTATTTACAAATTAAATTTTTTTATAATAAAGTGAATATCAATCTTTATAATTAAGAATCTTGTTACATTTTTTTTTTAATGTATATATGTTGGATCTAAGAATTTTGTGATTATGTGATTAATCCAAAAAACATCCATATATATATATATATATATATATATATATATATATATATATAAATTCATATTACTTATAATAAAATATGTTATAACCTAATTAATTTTTATGATTTTTCAAATTTTAACGAGAGATATATAATAAAGTAAAATTTATTTATTAACTTTTATCAACCATTTAATTTGTATATCAAGCTCCGAATCGATCTCAGAGGTTTCGAACTCAGGATGCCGAACCCAAAGGTTTTCTTTGATATGCAGGTCGGCGGTGCCCCAGCCGGCCGGATCGTGATGGAGCTCTATGCAGATGTGGTGCCGAAGACGGCTGAGAACTTCCGCGCGTTGTGTACCGGCGAGAAAGGCACCGGCCGCTCAGGCAAGCCTCTGCACTTCAAGGGTTCGTCGTTCCACTGCGTGATCCCAGGGTTCATGTGCCAGGGCGGTGACTTCACAAGGGGCATGTTATGAAACCAGCTCAAGAAAAGATAGATCAACGCCTTAGAATTAAGCCTCTTTGAGGGGGAAAACTCCTTTACATTACATAAATGAACAATTCTCGAATGATACAAATGACAAAATCTCCTTTCTAAAAATAGGAGTCTAAGGAGTCACAATATAATCCAGCCGACCTAACAATAATAATATAAAGCCACAAAAATAACAATAGAGGGATTCTATGGGGCACAGTAATAACAATATGGGGGCAATAGGGGCACAACAATATTAATAAGGGGTATAACTACAATAGTAATGGGGTAATCACTAGTATTATAGGGACCCAACATGCCCCTCTCCTTCAAAAAAGTGTTGTCCTCAACGCTTGAGTAGTTCTGGATACTTCTGATAAAATTCTCATCCTCCCATGTGGAATCTTCAGCGGATAAGTTCTTCCACTTGATAAGATACTCTGAAATTGATCGATTTCGTAGCTGTCGAGTTCTTGTTTCTGTGACTGCTTCCGGTTCCAATATAATTTTTCCTTCCTCGTCAAGTTCTGGCAATATTGTTTGAACTGGGAGCTTGTCGCCTATAACCTTCTTTAAACATGAAACATGGAAAATTGGGTGCAATCGAGAAGCTGCAGGAAGCTCCAATTTGTATGCCATAGTACCAATCTTTTGCAACACCTTGTACGGACCATAATACTTTGGTGATAATTTATTATCCTTCTTAGCTTGCTTGAGGGACATTTGCTTATATGGTTGTAGCCGTAGGAATACCCAATCACCTACATCAAAACTTCTTTCACTGCGATGTTGATCTGCCTGTTGTTTCATTCTATTCTGTGCCAACACGAGGTTATCCTTTAAGAGTTGGAGGACTTGTTGTTGATTTTCGATGTGATGTTCCACTGCCTGAACCTTAGAATTTTCTCTTAAATATGATGTGATGGATGGTGGTTGATACCCATAAAGTGCCATAAATGGGGTCATTTTTGTTGCTGTATGGAAGGAAGTGTTATACCACCATTCAGCCAAAGGCAACCATTTGACCCATTGTGTCTGTTTATCAGATACAAAGCAACGAAGATATCCTTCCAAACATTTGTTTACTATCTCAGTTTTCCCATCAGATTGAGGATGATAAGATGAGCTATGAGCTAACTGAGTACCAAGACAAGAAAATAATTATGTCCAAAAATTTCCAGTGAAAATGGGATCTCTGTCACTTACAATAATCTTTGGGTTTCCATGTAGCTTTTGAATTGTTTCCATAAATGCAGTAGAAACTGTACTGGCTTTAAATGGATGTGATAATGCACAAAAGTGTGCATACTTGGTAAGTCTGTCAACTACCACCATGATGACACTCTTTCCCTCAGACTTGGGTAAACCTGTGATAAAATCCATTGAAACCTCCTCCCAACGTTGGCTTGGAATGGATAAAGGTTGTAATAGACCTGGTGTCTTAATTGTTTCAACTTTATTTTGTTGGAAAACCAAACATTCCGCCACAAACTTTTGAATATCTGATTTAAGGCCATCCCAAAAAAATTCCTTCTTAACCCTGTGGTAAGTTTTTAAAAATCCTGAGTGCCCTCCTAAGGGAGAAGTGTGCAATTCCATAAGAATCTTTTGTTTTAGCTGGGAATTCTTACAGAGGTATAAGCGATCTTTGTACCATAATGAATCATTTTGCCAGCTAAATGTATCAGACATACTGGAATCTTGTTGTAACTTTCGAATAAGTGCCCACACTTCTTCGTCATTCTTCCATTCCTCCCTTGCTTCGTTTATCCAATCTGGTTGGATAATAGAAATGGCACAAAACAATGCTTCCACATCCTCATCCTTTCTTGAGAGTGCATCTGCCACCACATTTTGCTTCCCTTTTTTGTAGATGATTTCAAAGTCATAACCCAACATCTTTGTGACCCACTTTTGTTGCTCTTCAGAGGATAATCTTTGTTCTAAAAAGTATTTAAGGCTATCATGATCCGTTTTTACCTTGAAGTGTCTTCCCATTAGGTAGGGTCGCCATTTCTTAAGTGCATGGAGTATTGCCAACATTTCCTTCTCATAAATAGCTTTGTGTAAAAACTTTCCCTTGATTGGACGACTTTCAAAAGCAATGGGTCTTTCATCTTGCATTAAAACAGCACCAATTCCATTTCCTGAAGCATCACATTCCACAATAAAGGTTTTTGTGAAGTCCGGTGTAGCTAAGACCGTTGCTTGGCACATTGCCTCTTTAAGATGTTCGAAGGCCTTTGTTGCTTCTGGAGTCCATGAAAATGCATCTTTCTTCAATAATGTTGTTAGAGGTGCTGCTATTCTCCCATAATTCTTAACAAACTTGCGATAATACCCTGTCAACCCAAGAAATCCTCGCAGATGCTTTATGGATGTGGGAATTTTCCATTCCTTAATGGCTTTAATTTTGCTAGGGTCTACCTTAACTCCTTCATGAGATACAATATGACCCAGATATTCCACCTCTTGTACTCCAAAGAAACATTTGGATCTTTTTGCATATAATTGTTTCTCCTCCAATAGTTGTAGCACCCTGTCAACATGTTCAACATGATCCTTCCAAGACTTGCTGTAGATTAGTATATCATCAAAAAATACTAACACAAATTTTCTAAGGAATGGTTTGAAAATTGAATTCATCAAACCTTGAAATGTTGAAGGTGCATTGGTAAGGCCAAAAGGCATGACCAAAAATTCATAATGACCCTCATGAGTTCTAAATGCTGTTTTCGGAATGTCTTCAATCTTCATTCTGATTTGATGATATCCCGAACGAAGATCCAACTTGGTGAAGTAAATTGATCCATGCAATTCATCCAGTAATTCATCAATGACAGGAATGGGAAACTTATCTTTAATAGTGAGCTTGTTGAGCTCCCTATAATCCGGACACATGCGCCATGATCCATCCTTCTTGTGCACCAATACTACTGGAGTAGAGAAAGAACTTTGACTTGGTTGAATTATACCAGCCTCTAGCATTTCTGCAACCATACGTTCAATTTCACTCTTTTGGGCATAGGGATATCTGTACGGCCTGATGTTTGGAGGAACACTTCCTGGAATCAGATGAATAGCATGATCATGATCACGAATAGGTGGGAGACCTTTGGGAGTCTCAAATACCTTGGAATGATTGTCCAAGACTTTTTGGAGATCTGGAGAAATAGATGATTCCAATGTGGAAACATCTAGCGAACATAATTGTGCAATTACACCTCTTTGTTCCTTTTTTAGAAGCTTTGTCATACCATTAGAGCTGATTATCTTTCCCGGTTTCCCTGCAATACCCCTTAATTCAACTTCCTTTCCTTCCACAGAAAATTTCATGAAAAGTTCTTGAAAATTAAAAGCTATTGTACCCAAGGATTGTAGCCATTGGACTCCTAGTACAACATCAGCACCTCCCATTGGAATGGAAAGCATTGGGCTAGTCAATACATATTCTCCCATGGATAGCTTGATATTATGGCACTTTCCGAGCAATTTATTGTTCCTCCATTTGCAACCATCACTTGACACTCTGGTGCTGGATATAAGAAGCAATTCAATTCTTTTGCTACCTTACAATGAATAAAATTGTGGGTACTTCCTGAATCAATCAACACTATTACCTTTTTCTTCTTGATTTGTCCTTCTATCTTGATGGTTTGAGGAGTGGTAATTCCCGCCAATGCATTACAAGATATGGTCGGATTCATTTCTTCTTTATCTAGGCTTTGTTCCTGGAGTATATCCTCTTCTTTTGACCTTTCTTGCTCCTTTTCTTCTTCCTCTTCACAATCTATGTAGAATAATTTCTTCTCAGCACACTTATGACCTTTAGTGTATTTGCTATCACAACTGTAACAAAGCCCTTTTGCTCTTTTTTCTTCCAATTGTTGTGGTGTCAACCTTATAGGTTGTGGAAAACTAGCGGCAACAACACTTCCGTCTTTATAGTTGTGAGTGGTATGCTTCCTGGTTGCCATAATTTTGCTTTCCATTTTTCTTGCTAACCTGAATGCCTTCTCTAATGAATCAGGTTCCCAAAGGCAAACATCATGTTGGATATTATCCTTTAAAGACCCTATGAACACATCAATCCTATGCTCCTCTGGAATATCTTTTACCCTTATGTTCAATTTTTGGAACTCCTCAATGTGCTCCATTATTGAACCCTTTTGTTTAAGACTTATCAATTGGCTAAAAAAGGTGTTGCTTTTTGTATCCTAATGTGCTATCAATTCTTCCGTAAAAATTGCCCAAGTGATAAATTGTTTACGAGAGCAAAGCCATTGATACCATACAAACTGATTTGGTTCCAAATATAAAGTTGCCATACGTACCTTTTGTGTGTTTTACACATTATTGAGATAGAAGAATTGCTCATCTGTAATATCCATGTGGCTGGATCCCTGCCATCAAACTTCCTCATATCGATTTTTGGAATATGGTGAGTCTTCGATCCAACATTAGAGTCTATGGAATCATGATTAACATTTCTTTTGTTCTCATCATGAGTTTCCTTTAGTACCCTTTCACCCTTAGTGACCATTTCTTGTAGCAACTTATTCATATTTATCTTCAATTCTTCCATCTTATCATCCATGCCATCAATTTTAGCGTCCATGCCGTTCACCTTAGCTTCCATGCCATCCATCTTAGCTTCTACGCCTTTCTTTAAACAATCCATCTTAGCTTCTACACCCTTCTTTAAACCATACATCTTAGCTTCTACATCTTTCCTTAAACCATCCATCTTAGATTCTGTTGCTTTTTGTGCAAGTGACACTTGTTGCACTTGTTCTTGTAATTTTGATATATCATATAGCATTTCTTCTTCTTCTTCATGAGTCATGCTAGAGCTTTCAGGTTCCTTACTAGGTGTTTGCATTTTCTTTCCTCGGGGCATCAGTTACCGATAATAATTCTCTAATATGCCCTTTGAATTCCTTCAAAATATATTTTCAAACCAAGCTTAAGCAAAAATTAAAGAAAATCTACACACTTTTTTTCACTTTGTAGGAGCTCGATATTGCCTCTGATGTATCTATGTACTTTCTGATTATCTAGTTCTGAATTTGTGACCTGTAGTATCCCTCTGTGTCCTCTTTCCAATGCCACAAGTCTGAAAATTGGATTCTCCAAGGAAGAGTTATGCGAAATCTCCCACAGTGACTTGATTATAGACTAGTTCAGTAGAGCGAAATTGTACGACGTGCCACGAGTCACTGTTTCGACCTTTGGATCTGAAAAACACCCACAAGAAACTACAGTCTGTCCTCTTTCTGTACCTTTTTACGAAACTTCAATCCGATCCCTAGAGAGAAAGTTATGACGATTTTCCCCAGGTCACCTGTTTTGAATGTAATTCAGGAGTCTGCAAAAAGACCAACTTCCTCAGATCATATCTCCGCAAATATCGCGCTAAAAGCTCTGAAATTTGGACCCAAGGTTTAGCGCGATTTCTTCTCAAATGGGTTTTTTTTGCGACTTCTGAAACGTCACAGAAAAAAAGTTATAGCGAAAATGTCACGATGACCTGTTTGGAACAGCGAAACCCTAGAATCCAAAGCTATGATACCAAATGTTATGAAACCAGCTCAAGAAAAGATAGATCAACGCCTTAGAATTAAGCCTCTTCGAGGGAGCAACCTCCTTTACATTACATAAATGAACAATTCTTGGATGATACAAATGACAAAATCTCCTTTCTATATATAGGAGTCTAAGGAGTCACAATATAATCCAGCGAACCTAACAATAATAATATAAAGCCACAAAAATAACAATAGAGGGATTCTATGGGACACAGTAATAACAATATGGGGGCAATAGGGGCACAACAATATTAATAAGGGGTATAACTACAATAGTAATGGGGTAATCACTAGTATTATAGGGACCCAACAGGGCAACGGTACTGGTGGAGAGTTGATCTACGGCGAGAAGTTTGCCGATGAGAACTTTGTAAAGAAGCACACGGGGCCTGGCATCCTCTCCATGGCCATCATCGCCCTAACACTAACGGCTCGCAGTTCGTCATCTGTACCGCACAGACACTCCAAAAAGGCAGCGAGGCAAGGGTTGGTCTGATGCAAATGATCATTCGGCCTCTCTACAGATCTGCAGCCCTATCCTTTGCAGCGGATCTAGGCTGGAGTGATAGCTTCCATCGGCAGAAGCTTTTTCCTCCCCCTCCGCCTCCAGTTCGTCAGGAGATAGGAGACCCAAAAGACTCTGGCCCTGTGTCGCTCCAGAAAGCTTTTGAAAATTTCTCTGCCCCCTTTCAGGTTCAAATCACACAGATCTCAGGCAAGACCATTCTGCAATGGGTATACCCTTCAGATCTGGTGCAGAATCTCAAGGTAAATCTGGAACACCGATTCGGGATCCCCTCTGCCCTACAGAGACTTATATTTCAAGGTAAACAACTCGATGATCCTCTTCCCCTCTCTTCTTACAGCATAAAAAATAATAGCTCTTTAGTGTTTTCCCTTCGTTTGAGAGGTGGCGCTGCAGGTCAATCTTCTTCTGCTCCTCCCTTCTCCTACAAAGCTGCAGTACACTCTGAGATTCCCATTTCCCCTGAACCTCCCAAACCCAAGCTTTTTCTGGTTGACAAGTCAGAGGAGGTTCCCTCTGTGGAGATCTCCCACCTTGGCCTTGCAGATGACATTCAAAAATTTGCTGAAAGGGCCATCATTTGCATATTCAATGGGCTTTGGCCACGCTCTAAGGACCTCTATGACTAGATCCATGACAACTGGACTCACCATTGCAAGGTTTGCTTCTACTCAAAAGGATATTTTATAGTTCTGTTCGACAATCCTAAGCACTATGAACAGGCCTTAGAAGAAGGTCCTTGGTTTATGGGTACAGCAGGACTCTTCTTAACTCCATGGTTCCTAGATTTTGACCCAGCATCTGCAGTCATCACCAAAGCGCCTGTCTGGATCAGACTTCCAAACTTTCCAGCTCACCTGTGGCATTTAGCAGTCTATAGGAGCATAGGCAACACCTTGGGCCGCTTTTTAATGGGAGATTCCAGGCGGGAACATCAAGGTCTCTACACATATGCCAGAATATGTGTGGAGCTAGATCTAAGCAAGGGACTGCCAGATCAAATCAATCTCAAGATCAATGACTTTGTTTGGACCCAGAACCTGGATTACGAAAACACTGCCTTCCGCTGCCGCCACTGTCACCTAACAGGGCACCTGCAGAATTCTTGCCCATCGCTGACTGCAAAATCGAAAAAGGGCAACTTTGCAAAGACCAAACCCAAGCGTTGGACCCCTTGTTCTCTGCCGCCAGCAGTGAGCTCTGATTCCTCAAGCTCGGAAGATGAGGAGAGCAATGCAGAACCGGACCAGGCGCCTCAGACGATGGATCTGTCCACTGATACTCCTGCGCACACCACTGTCACAACAATCTCCCAGAAACGCGTCCATGAGACCTCCTCTTCTGAATCAGATAAGGAGATCCCCCTGATGGAGAATTCCAGTCTTCAAGTTGTTTTAGCTCATACTCCCCAGGATGGCTAGATAAAAGTCAATAAAAAGAAAGGGAAAAAACGTCGTGTTGAGATTTCTGCCCCTATAAGGTAAAAGTCAGTTTTTGCTCTCAAGTTATTTGTTGTAGCTCCGTGAATGGTTCACTCCTTCTCCGGGACCGACGTTGATAGTTTCATCATTTCCGATCTGCGGGTCTCTTGTCTCTCTTGATTGTACTATATTTTACTCAATAGAAATAGTTTAATTTTACTGAGAAAAAAAAAAAAAAACCATTTAATTTGTATAACTATACTAATTCTATTAAATTAAAAAATAAAATTTACCTTCGTAAAATTTACCTTCAAAATACGAGACACAATTCAATCACATTGAAAAATAAAATTTACTTTGAAAACACACGACACAATTCAATCACAATTTCTGCACAAAGTATGGACATGCAACTAGTGTTATCGGAACCGGTCGATCTGATTAGTTTTGAGAGAAATCCGGTCCAATCAGGTGGTTCAAGTCATTTTAGGTTAGTTCAGTACAGAATAGACCTTACAATACCAAACCAACGAATTCCATACGAGGGACTCGACGTTTTTTATTTTAACCAGCAAAGTTTTTGTAAAACTACTTAATTTCACTGAAGCACAATACTGCAAAGCGTTAAACTTCCAGCTTATCCCTATCATTTTATTATAGATGGTCTTATAAGTTTATTGACTCCATTGAAATTTTGTTAATAGTTGATTTCTTTAGCCTCAAGATTATGTGTCATCTTATGTAGTGTCAATCTCCAACGCCATATGATATATAAATACATGTATTTTTGGTTCTTTCTTTTTCATATTTAGTAGAGATATTGTCTCTAGATACCTAGTTTCATCACTAACTCTAGTTTCGGGAATTTTGGTGTTTGAAATCAATTTGCAAAAAGTCTTATCAGTATTGTTGCTATATAAAAAAGAGTGATTTATTTTTTTACAATAAATATTGGATTCATATCCTAAACCGAATCAACCCATAATCACATAGTAGCACCCAAACAATCAAATTATATTCTTCCCACTCTAAACTCTGCAACATTGCCATAATTATCTAATATTTGTTAGATTGTTTTATTTGTTAAATAATATAATACAATAATGTATAATACCAAAAGAAATGGTAACCTAAAAAAGGAATCAAGTCATAATCTCACATGGTAGCACCCAAACAATCAAATTATATTCTTCCCACTCTAGACTCTGCAACATTGCCATGGTTATCTAATATTTGCTAGACCGTTTTATTTGTTAAACAATATAATACAATAATGTATAATACCAAAAGAAAGGGTAACCTAAAAAGGGAATCAAGTCATTATCTAGCTCTAGTCTAGTCACTCTAAAGATGAGGATATCTAGTTATGTGTTAGTACTATAAAATTACAAGTAACAATTCTATAGTATCTCTAGACTTCCCAGTTAATTTGTAAATTAATTGTAATTAATTATATTGTTGGCATTATATTGATTATGTCAACATATTTTGATAAAAATGAGTTAAATGAATCCAGAAATAATGCATATGTAATCTAAATGATTGATGAACTTATAAGCACAAATACACAATATGAAACCACGAGGAGGAAAGCAATGAGGCCATCGCTGGGAATTGTCTTGCTAAAGCTTTACCATGAAATTCGAATTTGAATATGAGTATTTTCTCTCTTGCCCGATAATCAATTGATTTTGAAAAATTGGATAGTTGGAACAGTGACCCTCATAAATATAGAAGTTGGGGAGACACTGGCAAAAGTAATTCAAAATTTAATTAAAGAAACGGGCTAAATACATTCCTTGAATTTTGAATTTGACCTATGGATTTCATAGGAAACTGAGAAAACTATGGAACTTTACAACAGCAAATTGTATTGATGATGGAAAAATCTGAAAGGAGACGAAGATCCATGAAGGGGTTAAAAAAAATGTAAAACACTCATTCGCACACATAGAGACACCCATAGAGAGCAAAAATATAAGAGTGCTTAAGTAGAAAAATCTGGATAGAATGTTGTCAATCTTGAGAGGAATGATGGCTGAAGCAATATGGGTGATTAAATTGTGTTTGAGGTGCCCAACTATGTCCAAAAATGTGCCAATCATGAATTGGAATAATGTTGGTGTGTTTTGAACTCCCTAAAGGGGGATTTTGCTTGTCAAACATTTGCAAAAGAGCTTTGAACTCTAGCTAGGCAAAGTGGATTGTGATTGTTTAAGGAAATGTAACTAGGTTCAGTGTTCATAAATGTACTTTTGATATTTGTATTTATTCAAGAAAAGAAATATTATTTTTATATTATTTGTCAATGAGTTTCTTGCTCATTGAAGTAGGTCAAGCACATGGTTAAGTGCTTCTAGGAAGTCAAAAGGTCAATGTATTTATGTAAGACCCTTAGAGGGCATGTTACACTATGTATAAGGTCAAAGGAATACATCCAAGACAAGTGCAAGCCCTCTCCATGCAGCGATGTCCTCCAAAAGAATCAAAACAATGAAAATAATGAAGATATGGTCAAGTTAGCCTAAAGACAAAATGTCAGCCTAATGTCGGCCTAGAGGAGGGACAGTCCTCTATATATAGAGGTTGTCCACTCCCTCATAAAGTCAACAAAGCAAGCTCTGAAATCAACGAAGAGATAAGTCGAGAAAAGGAAGGAGAAGCAAGTCTAAAGGGTCCCCAAAAGTGCAGCGAAGGAAGGAGGAAGCTCAGTGAAGGTAGAGGATTGTTTCTAGGGCTAGAAATAGTCAAATGTGCGAAGAGAAGGAGGACAAATTGCGGGTACAACAGCAGTAGTATCACAGTTCAAGTTTCGTTGGTGTTTGGGCTAGTTACTAGGCCTACAAGGCCTCTCAAGTCAAGCGAAGAAGTCCCTCTCTCTATTGAAGATAAAAAGATCCTTATTCTCCAAGGGAACCATCCACACGTGGGAAAATTAGGGTTGTTGTATAGTCACTTCAGTGTGAAGACATATCTCAAGAAGTATCTCATTGAATCAAGAGAAGGGTGTCTCCTTAAGTAGAGAACATCTCTAAGAGAAGAAGAAACATATCTCATCAAGAAGCTCACATAAGCAAGGTATATCTCTAGACAAGCAGCAAAGAAGGAGGATGAAGAGTTGGGGACCAAAGTGTTGGAAGAAGGAAGTCTATGTGTCGGGGAACATAGTGCAGAAAAGAGGAAGGACTTGACTTGTGCTTGGAGGACATCCTAGTCAAGGGTCTAGGGTTTGGCATTAGTCAATAAGAAGTTTCAATAAGAGAAACTTAACGAAGGGTTTTCCTCTCTAAGAGAGAGTGTTTTTGGCCCTGGCAGAAAGCAAACATTTGTGTTCTTGTCTTTTTTATTTTTATAGCAGTTTGATGAAACACACATTATAATAATAATAAAAAAGATCATGGTAAGATAATTGTAAAAGTGCATCACAAATTGTTATCAAGTAGTGAAGAATCCTAACAAATACCAGTGCCCTTCACTTGTCACATACCCCGGTAACCTCGCAGGTAAAAGTAGGGAGTTAGAATTTTTATACAATTACCACAAGTAATTGATCAACTCACAACCCACAAATCATTACTAACCATTAGATATAACATTCACTAATACATCAAGTATATTGCAGTGAAAGACAATAAGATATATATCCATTTTCATAACCATTAACCATCCATGTGGTAGTGTTCTGACATAAGCTGTCTCATGAATCCCTGCATTCATTTCTTGATATTCTTAACCATATTAAATAATCATGCACTAAGACATTCTGCTTGTCACAACAAATAAAGAACCATCATCATCAACAGACACATAAGGCAATCACATCAATCACACCATAGAACACGGATATACCCTGGAAACCCCGTAGGGTGAAAACCAGCAAACGTTTAATCTTCTTATTAAACGCTCGTTTAATCTTCTTATTAAACGCTCGTAAGGGTTTTCACCCCTCACTCAATGGTTTATAAGGGATTCCATCCCTTAACCATTGTCTTAAAATCATTACAATAAGTTATCACTGAGTTATCACATAACTAGCTACAAGCTAATACAACTTTCATGTAATCTTTTATTTACATACCGCCACATGCAATAATCCTCGTGGCATAAATACTGCAATTTGGACTCATCTGCATGGACAAATAATCCTTGCCAATGGTAAACATCACTTTCCTCTGGTACCAACCGCCATCGTTTCCTGTCAATGCTGTTGACAACAATCTTGGCAACAATATTAGATACATTATCAAAATTCATTAAACAACCTTTAAAAAGAATCTTTTTCATCTACTCATCTGTATGAGCACGCATAACATACTAACTCACTAGTACGTCTATTCAAGTAAATTCTTCTTCTACTTTACACAAAGCTTATTCACACTGGTGCATATCTCTCTCTAAGAGATCTAACCAGTAGTTTACAAGTCCATGTTTCTTTCTCTAAACATACAACACAATGGACAGGATTTATCATAGTTTTGCTAACCTACAAAAAAACACATCTCCATAACACGATGGATACACATAATCTTTTAATGATACAAGTATGAGTTCTCATTATAGTAGAAGCACTATTTATTTATTCTTTTAAAAGAAAGAATCTCTAATTTGTTTCCAAGAAAACCCTTCCTGGAATCCTTCATCATCATACTTGACGTATACGTTCTTTTCTAGGAAGAAACCATATTTACTATATATATAAAACACACTTTCTTCAAAAAGTTAGTATGATTACTTATGCATCTGGAAGCACATCATTAGAAATTTTCTACCATGCATGCAATGCATCTATCTCAAGAACTTCAACGTCAGCTAACAACACAAAGAACTTAAGCTTATTAACAATTTTTCTATTATGCATGCATGCATATCTATATTTTCCAGAACTTTAAAATCAGCTAACACACAAGCTTTGAAGCTTATATCCGTTTTTACGAAAACAACAAGTGACTGGCATTGAGCGCATGGTAATCTTTCAACCATTCCCAATAAAACATGCTTATATGATACTTATCTTATTCATGGCAGGAGTTTCTCTCTTACAGACTAGCCGTCGCCGCCGCTACAGCTAGGTAATGCTCCTGGAGCTCGAACCCCGGACCTCTTCGAATTGCAATGAATCCAGGCGGTGCTGCCCCTTCGAAACTCAATGAATCCAGCCGCTACCGCCTCTTCGAAACTCAATAGGCATGGCAGTGGCGCCACTTCGACGTTCCACAGGTCATGGCGGTGAGGCGGTGTTTAGTGATTAATATTTTCAAGACAGGAACCGTGATGTATTTTCTTTTGGTCCATGCAGCGTCAACGACACGCCCAGTGCTTTACCCGAAATTCCATTTGTCATAGTAAATGCACCATCCTTCCTTAAACGAGTTTCGGTAGCCGCCCCATACCGTAATCTTGCAGAGAGATTCGGAGAACAATCATGGCCTCTGCCACAGAACCTTCATAAAGGAAAACTATCGAAATTTATGCCACCGCCTGTCGCCTTAAGGGCCGGCTTGGCTAGTACATTCGAAATTAAACAATTCTGTATTCCACATTCAGACTGAAGCACTATCGAATGCTGAAATAACCAAACAAGAGCTTACTGTATAATCCTGTGGGATCTCCGCGCCTCTCCCTCCGCCTCATTCTTACAAGAGGAAAATCATGCTCCCAAGGCAACTCCCCGTTCCCTTTCTTGATTTCCCAAATCAGTTCCCCTTTTTCAAGCCGCCATACGCGCCCCCCGTCTGCCATTCTTAATTGACAGCGTTATGGAATCAAGAATTAGTTGTTGAAACTAATTTGTAATCTTTTTAAAAAGAATTACTATTTCATTAGTAAATAATTTACGCGTGGGGATGTTACATCACTCTTCAACAGTGATTTGATGTGTGTTTATTGAGCATGACAAGCAAGAGGTGGGGAAATCCCAAAGAACTATAAAGCAATGAAAATATCCCCTTATTTGTTTTGCTAACCACGCTGAGAAGCATCTGGAAATCGCAAAGGCCCGAACTTAGTTGAGAAAGTAAATCCTTGACTTTATCATATGTATAAAAGAGAATTGCGTCCAACTAGCCCAATTACTAATGAGTTGTCAAATTTCCCCTTGTGGTATCATGCCCTAGCTAGCGGGTGGCCCGCTATAGAAAGTTGATGTGTGGTAGAGCCTATAGTTGGGTGGACAAATATCGTTTCCGGATCAATTGTTGGCTTGAAAATTCCAAATAGGTGTTCCTTTGTTTCCCATGAATATTGTTTGTTTGCTACTTGAATTTGTTGGTAAAATTAGAGATAAAAGTTTGTTTATATGATTATGGCATATTCATGTATTCATGCAAAGATGTCACGTTATGTTTGAATTTAATATACTTCAACATGAATTTATATTACACTGAGCATACTAGAGCTTTCAAAAATAATGTGATGTTTGAAGTGGGAAAATCAGAGCAAGTATATGAATAAGCCACTCATATGTCAACAAATATTACATGTTTACTCCTACCTATTAAAGTGTTGAAGAATGCATAAATATACTTAATTACAAATGAATATTATATGTGAATGCATAAATATACCTAATTACAAATGAATAGTATATCTTTTGGCGCAAAAAATTGCTTAATTGTATATGAATCTTATCCATTATGTGAAAAGACTTACTTCAATTATGGTGCAGAGGAATGCATAAATTGTAGGGTTAGTAAATGTTGATAACAAATCCTTTTAATTAAGTGAATGTGATGAATTCTGGTAATAATCCATTTGAGGAATAAAATTGTCTTTAATACATATGCATATGGTCATTAATATTCATGAATTTCTCGTATATGGGGTGCGAATTATGGGCAAAAATGTATCCAAACAACGCTCATTTGGAGCTTGATGCAAAGAGTGTTCTTTGTAAGTTAGCTTATTTCCCTCGAAAGAGATAATCCCCTCCAATGTTTAATGCAAATTCTCTTAGATTTGGCACAAGAAGTGCAAAACTTTCACTATCGATGAAATGTCCAAAGTTTTCAAAGGTAAACTCCTTGATTTTTGTCGATTAATGACGTCTGTGGAACTCACCGATGGCACCTATAAATTTTATTGACTTTAGTTAACATAGATAATTCTCTCTAATGTTTAATGCAAATTCTCTTTTTGATGTGAGAAGTGCAAAACCTTCACTATCGACAAAATGTCCAAAAGGTGGTAAACTCCATTTTCACTGATTATCGATCTATGGAACTCACTAATGGCATCTATGATCACAAAATGATTCAAGGGTTTGAAAAGGTAGAAGTAATAAATTTCACCAATGATTGATAATGTCATCAGTGATTGGCAAGATTGAATAAAGTTTTTTGAAAGGTAAAATATTAAATTTCATCGATGGCATATAATATCAATGGCGATCAAATAACATTGGACAAAGTTTTCCAAAGAATAACATATTAAATTTCATTGAGGGTTGATAAGTACATCCGTTGTCAATAAAAAGTCGGGTGTTGACTTCATTGATGATCGATAAAAAAAATTGGGTTCTACCTCATCAACAATCGGCAAAAAGTTTGGGGTTTGACCTCATCAGCAACCAGTAAATAGTTTGGAGTTCCCGATCTACAAAATGTTTGGGTTGACCTCATCAACAATCAGTGAAAATTTAGGTGTCCTAACTCATCGACGATTTACAAAAAGGTTGGGGTTGAATTCATTGACAATTGGCAAAGGTTGGGATTTTATCCCATCAAAGATCAAGAAAATATTTTGGGTTGTACTATGGTAACTTGTGGAATTCTCTAGATGGTTGATGAAACCTTTAGTGCTTTGAAATGAAATGAAATGAAATTTTAACGCCAATGAAACTAAAAATAGTCTATGGGACCATTAGTTCCTTGTTTTTCGCCTTTTGCAATTCAATCATTTTCTTATTCAAATTGATGATGAGCTGGTCCAACCTTCCAACAATCCCTTCGTTGAAAAGACAATGCCAAGAAACTGATGCTAACATATTACCATAACTTTCTCTGATGTCTTTGAATGCATCACATTCCAAAATGAAATGTTTCTCTGATTCCACTGCCCCAGACGTGCAAAATGTACACACCCGTTCTTCCCAAGCTTCTTTGGGCATTTTCCATCGTCCTGTTTCACATCGAAGTTGATGTGAGTTGGTTCTTAATTGAGCAATAAGAACCTTTGCGCTCTACGGAATGCTAGCTCCAATGAACTTTTTTTGTTGTAGATCGCACATAGAGTTGAATTCCTCAATGTAATACTTTTTTCAACCCAACATTTTTCCCCATACACGTTTACAAAACTCCCCATAACAAAATTCTTTAGCTCCTTACCATTTGTGGGATAGACATTAAGGTAGATATTCCATTTTTGCATCCATATGTAATTTTGTTTCATCCATGTTTTATTTCTTTCACTCATGCCTTCATTAAAATAACATTAGGTCATTGACCTACTCCCATTTGCTCAATTCTTTTTAGATATCTTATGAGTTGCACCATAGGAATTGCTTATATGGGAGTTGCTCCTGTTTCACTCAACATTATCTCATAAGGTATCGAAACATTTTATTTTGAACTTGCTCATGATCAAGTGTTTTTGGATTTTCTCAATTTGTTTCCATTTTGAGACAGGGGTGTTGGTAGCCCACAATTCACACCCATATAGCATCACTCGACAAACTAAGAATCCAAAAAGCACTTTAGTCGTTTTCCAATCCCATAACTCTGTCTCTCTACCTCTGTTTTGAAGAGCATATCTTTCCACCCTCCTAGAATTTTCTTCTTTCTACAGTCCTCCCAATTAAGTTTGTTGTTGAAATCAATCCCGAGGTACTTGTACTCATTTACTTCTTCAAGAATGTTGCCTTCAAAGAAGAATGTAGCAACGATGCTTGCTTTTATTAGAGAAAATCATTATTTTGGTCTTGCTAGTATTGACTTGCATCCCCACTACTCTACAAAAATACTCAAGATTTTGGTTTTGCATCCTCACTGCTCTACAAAATTATTCAAGAGCATATAGGTGCATTTGCAATCCATGCATTGATTTAGAAATCAATACAAGATCAGCATAAAAGAAGCTTTATCACAAACTCTCCCAACCGAACACCATCTCCACCTGGTAGAAATTAGCATGTAGATCATGTTTACACGTGAGTTTAATTGGACATGGACTTTGTTTATTATTTAATAATGGTGAAATAAAATTATTTACGTGAATTTATAAATTAAAGTTTTACGCCATTGCCAATATAGTGAATTAATTGGAGCTTATTAATGACATAGAGGGGTCGGATGGCTTTGGTGCTGACTCAACACTCCACTTGATGTGACACGTGCACTAGGGTGCCACATCATCTAGGTAGTTATGGTAGTTATTTAGTAGCACGGACATGGTGCCAAAAAGGTGAACATCCTCAAATGATCATATCTCGATGATCCATAATCATGATCATATCTCGATGATCCATAATCAAATTTTAATATAGTTTATACCATTGAAAAGCTACCGACGAATAGAAAGTGATCGCAATCTCAAAATGGATTTTTTCATTGAATAAAAAAACGAAAAAAAATGATAACACAAACCATAAAGAGGGTTGGGTATGTTACAAATTCCAAACATTAAACTAGCTTTCAGAAATCAAGTATTCTCCAGCTTAAATTTATGTAAAGAGAAGAACCAAAAACTAGACAGCATTCAAATTCACTCATGACAATGCTTACAATCGTAAAACTGTATGTCAGTACCACAATCCTCAGGTAATCAGCAATGCTTCCAGAGATACTATAGTTTTTCGAAGCAGTGTTACATCCATAAGAGCCTCGAGAAAATAAGTGGGGCTGATGTCAGCCACAGTATAGTGGAGACAAGCGGATAGAGTTCACCCTACTGGATTAAAATTTCACAGCTGCGTCACACGACAACTTCAGCCTTTATTTGTGTTTCACCGTGATTATGGTACATTTAAGCCGATGTTAAAGTGGGCTTCTTTTACACATACTTCTAGGAAAAAGACAAGGCTTAGACACCGAAGCCTCTGCAAACCATTTGTTTTGCTTGCAACCTCTCTTTCACGCATAAATATTTCAGCAGAACCCAGAACTTCTGAAGAACAATTGCCTTGTCTGCGATGCCTGTCAGTTTCTCCAAGTAATGGTCCACGTGCCTGCAAGAATTTGAAAAGCCCGACTCTTCTTAAGATTCATTCGTTTGTTTGAGAAGGGTGTCCGTTTCTTCATCAGGAATGACATTATCTTCCATCATAAGTTCTGATATTCTGGAAGGAACTTTATCAACACGAAGATATGTGCGAAGCAAAGAGTTGTAAATTTCTGTGCTCACAAATTTCACCCCTCTCAGAGTCTTCAAAAATTCCTCTGCACTTTTAACATCACCTTGCTTCTCAAAATGTCTTAAAATTTCGAGCACATTTTCAGACTTTGGCTGCCAATGATTTTGTCCAAGTGATAGAGATCTTGTCATTGCCTCCATAGCCTTGTGAACTTGTTCACTCTGTATATAGCCCTCAGCAAGGATTTCCCAGGTAATGGCATTTGGTTTGCCCCCATTCTTCATAATATGCTGAAGGAAGACTTCTGCTTTTTGCAAATACCCTTGTCTGGTATAAGCACCAAGAAGGATATTGGATACTCTGATATCATCAAATGATTTCACAGATAACCATTTTTTAACAAAAGCCTCAGCTCCCTCAAGATCCCCCATCCTTACCAATGAAGAAACCAAGCATATATAGCTTCTGTTTGTTGACATAGGAAATGCCAATTCATAAGATTGCCAAATTCTGTATACTTCATCTTTATTCCCTAGGCTACCATACAAACTAATTAGGTGATCATAAGCAACTCTATACTTTCGTTTCGTCTTAACTTCCACTTCTATCATTTTCTTCTCCAATTTTTTCAAAGCAGATTCTGCTTTGTCAAAGACTTGGGCCTTTATATAAATGCTTGCTACAGTGCTGTAAATATTCCAATCTGGATCTATATTATCATCAAGCTCCAGTTCAATCAACACCCCTTCCACTCGATCCATGTGTGACAAAGCCGCATAACTTTTCATCCAAATGCTATAAGAATATGCATCCAGTGAGATGCATTTTTTCTTCATTCCTTGGATCACCAGAGGCACCTTTTCAAATTGCTCCATGTTCATGTAAAGTGTCATCATTTCATTATAAGGAAGTGGATTGTTAGCAAATCCCAAGTACTTCATTTTTTCCATTGTCGCTTCTGATTTTTCAATATTTTTCTCTTTTACGTAACAGTTCAAAATTGCAGAATAAGTTTGATGATTCTTTTCAATAGCAGGGAGATTTGCAAAGTAATTTTCAGCACTAGAAATGCCATGCACTTTTGCTATCAAGTCTAAGTGGATAGCACGTTCACCTGAAGAGAATGAAAAGTTTTGGCCCATCCACTCAAAAATCTGCAAAACCGCAATAAAGACAATATAGAGAAATCAATCAAATATTAATAACAGCCAAAGAGATCGAATTATGTGAAGATACAAACAATAAATCTGGAAATAAGTGGAACACAATCATCAACATTCAAAACAGAGCATTTTAAAATACAGAAAACTGAAAGCGGTATCTATTTTCATTACAGTCATTTTGTGATTGACAGCATAGTTACTAAATTGAAATTTGAAAAACAAAAGAAGCAAGGCCATCACAGTTTCTATGACTAACCCTGAATTTCACCTTAACATCCCTTTTGAGCTTTAGGTGAATTTAGAGCTAGCCTGTTGGTCCTTCCTAATTCAAATGATGCCACAACACTTTACAGAACTAACCATACATGATACTGATACATGTTTTAGCTATCAAGAATAAGAGGATAGAATATTCACAAAGGAAAAACAGATTCTTTCATTATCACTCATCAACTAAGACATCTACAGTATGGTTGTCATTATATGGATTCTATTTCCTTGCATATTCTGTGTAATCCATCAAGTGCGTAACCAAAATCTGGGTGCAGAGGGAGTTGCAGCAGTGCATCGATGTAGCACAAGACACTGCATTGCCGTGTTACATTGATGCAGCACCATAAACCCCTCCATCCCTGTAATTATGGGGACATCCCAATCCCATTCAATGGAGAGACAATTTAAACTTTACATATGCAATATGCATAAGCAAATATAACTAAGTTGCACGAAACGCCAAAACGTTTCAGCGTTTCTGAAACAGTTATGTTTAGAAACATCACCTCCCAAAAATAGAAACGGCTGAAACGTTATATATATATAAGTGAATAACACATTGTATAAACCCCTCCATCCCTGTAATTTTGGGGACATCCCAATCCCATTCAATGGAGAGACAATTTAAACTTTACATATGCAATATGCATAAGAAAATATAACTAAGTTGCACAAAATGCCAAAACGTTTCAGAGTTTCTGAAACGGGTATGTTTAGAAACATCACCAACCAAAAATAGAAATGGCTGAAACGATATATATATATATATATATATATATAAGTGAATAACACATTATCTTGCAAGAAAAAAGGGAATAACTTAATAAACAATGTTCCACCGAGTTTCCAGGACGGGGAAATGTGGGAGTGGAGATACGCACAATGGGAACGTATATAAAACACCCCAAAATTTAGGGATATTTCAAGGAAACGGGGGACGTCAGAGTCATAAAAATTATAAAATTATTAAAAATTTAATATATAAAAATAAAAATTAATTAATTAAAAAAAATATATATCCAACAATATGACAGTAACTAAGTTAATAAATAGTAAATCTTCATAGTTATGAAATGTACATTTAAATATGACAATCATTTTGTATTAGACTATTATGAATCATAATTATCATTTGATCAATCATCCATGTAAAATTGTTATTCTAAAGGTAAATTACTAAATCGAATCCATCATTTGACATTATGCAATGTTCCATCTAAATTCATCATTTGGCAATGGGCATTAATATTATGCAAAGTGCATCTAAATTAAATTAATCATTTGATAATTGAAATTACACAATGCACATCAAAAGTAAATTATTCATGACAATGACATTATATTTAAGTCTAAAACAGCCATAGAATACTAAACTAAAAGTAAACATACAACGTAGTGAAATACTAGTAAATTTCTCAAAAAGTACTAAATAATAAATCGTAGCTCCAATCTGGTGGCTCCAAGTCACAAAATGAAAATCACAGCTCCAAATGTCTCAAGCCCCCAATCTATGGTAAATCTGAATCACAACAAATTGCAGGTGGAAAATGTCGAGCGGCGGCAGCAGGAAAATCTCGGTCAACAAGGTAAAATGTTGAACAATAGTAGAAGGAAAATGTCGAGCGGCAAGGTAAAATTGTAGGGTTAATGAGAAATGTGAATGATTATGTTTTAAAGTTTTAATTTATCCTTTAGTTTTTATTTTCATTTTTTAATTATATTAAAATTTGTACTTTTTGTAATTTTTTATGTTTTTAATTGTTATTAGCAAAAAAATCTGGGGGGACGCAGGGGACGTGTTTCATCACCAAAAAAAGTCCCCCTTGAAGTTTCCCCGAGTTTTCCCAAAAAAGGGGTCGTGGGGAAACGTTTCCCTAGGAATTTCCCCGTCCCGGGAGCATGGGGGAGTGAGGAAGCGCATCCCCCACCTTGGGGGGCGCATCCCCGTGGAACATTGGGAATAAGACCCATAGATGACAATTTAGAAGGAAAAACAAGTCTATATTAACTCTCATAGATAATTACATGATGGTTGAGTTTCGAACAAGCTTCGAAGTTTCAAGTAGGGGTACAGCTCAAAACGTCAGATTCCTAGAAGTTTTATGCAACATAGAAATATAATATTTTCAGAAAGCAAAGAAAACATTCCCAATTAATAGGTCGATGCACCCTAACAACTCCCTCCATGCCCTGATTTTGTAGACGTCCACGATGGATTCGAAAACATCACCGAAAGAAGGCAGCTAATGTCATCACCCAGAAAACATTTTGAAGATTGATTAAAAAACATTAAAATTAAAAACATACTACAAAGATCTCTTAAGTATTAAAAGTGACAAATCTAATTCCCACCAATAAGACTTTAGTCTTTTCGCTATAAATGTCTTTTCACTATTTCTTGACATCTTGGATATCAGCAAAGAGTAACTGCAATGATCTAATCTTCCAACTGTGAACCATTATGACATCAATTTTAAATAAAAGTGTATTTGAATATGCTTCTTCTTATCATTGCATTTTTGTTGAACCATTATAACATCAATTTTAAATAAATATGCTTCTTCTTATCATTGCTTTTTTGTTTTTTTAAAGACCGAACACCAAATGGTAATATCACTAGCATACCCCCAAAGCAGGGGAAATTGAAACTCTGAGTGAATCAGGTTGGTTATATTGTTCAAAGATCACGGGATTTTGTTTTTTTGGATGGAAAATGAATATTTCAAAAGGTCTTCTAGTTGGGGTAAATGCGAGTAGACATGTTATAGGAGGATGTGATGTTAGAAATCATGAAATAGCCACTCATTTCTTAATTGGAATACAAGCAAATAAAATGTCGTCGTTATGTATCGGGGCATTTTCATTAGTTATAACTTATTTGTACAATTCAATGCTAAAGCCAATAATTCAATGTCATCCATAGGCATTTCTGAGATGTTAACTCCCATGTCACCACCCCATCCCACAATGAAAACATCTCAAAGGTCCAGTACTCACCACCGTTGACAAAATTAACAATGAATATCTCATTATCCCACCTACTCTCAAAACTTTTGAGGTTGCTTGTTCATTATTGAAAACTTTCGTTAAATAAAAATAACATTGCAAGTTGTGTCAAGACCCTTGCATTGCACTGTGATCAATGGTAGATCAAGTTTATATAAAGTCTAAACTTGATGGGAAATTTGTTTCTTGCATATATTTGTTTAATTTCACTAATCAATGTAATAATCCAATCCATCACTATTATGTTTCTATAGATTGCAAATAAAAACAAGTGCTTATAAGTGAATCAATTACATAGATGAAAGAAAGAATGATTGAAAACATTTTGTTTATTGACTAATGACTTACAATAAGTACCTAAATGCCCTCTTGAAGAACCTGAAATCACGTCTTTGTAGCTCTAATCTTATCACAAAGTCAACTACCATAGAGTCCTTAGCATTGAACTTGTCTAGGTGCCATTTCTATAGCAAATTAAAAAAGCAAAGGAGGATCAAATGACTTATTTATGAGCTTATTTCAACGTCTATGTGAAGGTTCCACTGATAATTATGTGGAAGCTCTGCACATATGTGAATTGGAAGGAGTTTAAGGTGACCATAATGTTGAATTTGGAAGGTGAGGCCCCTCATTCTATTTCTGGTTTCTGAATATTGTTTTGCAAGGTATTCCGTTACTTCTTCCTTGCATTTGGAGTGTGATTCACTTTTAAATGGAAGTTAGCCTATGAGGGACACAACTGATAGCCACTTTTGGATCTAATGGTCATGTCGTGTAGATTAATAAACATACTTGGTATTTTAATAGATCACAGAAATAGATGAATTAGTGTTTATGGATTTCACTTAAAGCGATTGAAGCCTTGTTGGCAGCCTACATCACAAAGTGTGAACAAGATTACTTTTAGAGGTCATTAGGTACATGCACCCATGCTCATTAACCCAAAATTTATATTGATATTATTATTGTATATTTACTCTCTCAAGTTGTGGAACTTTTTGCAACAAGTGTAGACCACCTTACGCATGACAACCTAATGTCAGGTTTTGATAGGCGATGTGTTCCTTGTGTTGAAAAGTATAACTAGGTTCGGTCTTCATAATGACATGCAATTATGACTTTGGTAAATGATGAAAAGAAGAAAATAAAAATTATTATTGTAATGCCTTGCTTCATGGGTTTCAAGAGCAAGAGGTTTTATTTTAGATGGCTCTCATTGTGAGCCCTTAAGAATTGTAAAAAGAATTAATGTCATGTATGAAGAACTCTTCTTGAGCATGTGTCAAATGTATATGAGTCTATAAAGCCCTCCAACAACAATCACAAGTCCTTCTCTTCATGTTGCCCTCCAGATGAAGTAAAAGATCACGTCAGCTCACTTGAATAAAGACACATCTATTCGATGCACATGTCGGCTTAAAATATAGGACGAACTACTATATATACGTGGCTAGGGTCTTCACATTTCGGACAGTCAGAAGCTCGCATATATCTCTGTAATTTCGGAAGAAAAATCACAGTCAACAGTTCAGATGTCTCTGAGTTTTTCGGTGATCAAATGCAGTAGATAAATTCAGTACAGCAAGGAGAAATACAGTGAGACTACAGTGATCAAGGTTTGGAACAATCACAAGAAGGGTCTCTCTCTGTTTCGGTCTAATTGCAGAGGTAATATTGCGGATTGGAGCAGAGAAAGTTTCGGTGATACTACAGTGATGTCTCCTCACTGTCTCAATGTTATATCACAGCAAAGACCTTGGTACTCTGTCTCACAACAAAGGAGAGATCGGTGCCACTCGGGAAGAAGGTCAAAGTGTGTGACTAGGTCTCAGGGTTATTGCATGAAGAAGGTCTCGGTGTGACTATGATTCGTATCTTTACAGTGATCTCAGTTCGATGTCATCTCATGACTACAGTGATCTCATATGGTACAAAATCTGAAGGAGAAGGAACCGTGAGAAAGTGAATGAGAAGGTGGAAGAGGCCTTAAGTATTGGTCTTGGAGTGGCTAATAGGTCAGAGGTCTTGGTCTTGGTATTAGTCAATTGGAATCTCTATAAGAAGAATTTGTGCGGGTTTTCCTCTAAAAGAGTGAGAGGTTTTGGCCCTGGCTGATAGCCTAAATTCTGTGTCTCTTGTCTATTTATGCTCATGCTTCGGTTATTGTTTGATGAAGAACACTAATAATCTAAAAAGAAGAAGATTCTAATCTTAAGAAGTAAAAAGCATTCGCAAGCAGTTAATAATCGAAGAGAAATCACCTAATACTAATGCCCTATATTTCTCAACATGGTATCGAAGCTAAGGTATCAAAATTTAAAAAAGGGCACGAAATCAAAGAGACACTCAAGGATCGAGTTTCAAGATAGAGCTCATATACAATAGTACATGGCAGTAACAATATGATTAACATTTATAGCATTCCCTGCAACATAGCCAATGTTAGCTCATTAAACATAGTAGCATACATAACTCAGAATCTACAGCAGCATACTCCACATAATAGACCCTCCATAAAATACTTTACAGATGGATGACTTCTGCATGATGGCAAGGATCAACAGGGAGCTAACAATTTCCCCTCTATCCTCAAAAGATAAATACCTTGTATCTCTTCCTTGATTATTATTATTGTTATTTTACTCTTGTCTTTGTTCCTTTTGCTTGGTTATAATCAATTCTTTCATGGCCTCCTAGTGAGGGTTGCAGGGACATTGTAAAGGCTACCAAGGGTTTGGTAGCAGATGAAAGCATTGGGAAGAACGAAGCAAAGCTTGCAACAAGAGGATTCTCCCCAAGTGATTTGTGTTCAGGAAGGAGAAGTTGTATTGACATCTAGAACCATGCCTGATGACCGGAAGAGCTCCTAGTTTACAGGGAGCAGGTAGGCCGGCAAGTTTGAAGGATGCCATAATGAAGACTGTGTCGAGATTTGAGGAAAGTCAATGATGAATTCCAAGTGGATCTACAATTATGCGATAACATAGAGAATTACAAAGCAAGATCCAAGGATTCTCCCAAAAAGAGGGAGAAGACTATAACAATATGTTTGCTTCAGTTATTAGGTACACTTCTGTTAGAACTATTATCATTTCTATTGCTTTGAAAATTGCACCAAGTGGATGCAGAGATCGATTTTCTCAATGGCGTAATTGAGGAAGAAGTAGTGTGCATAGAGCTACCTCAAGGCTTTGAGGTACATGAGAAGAAGTCTCCTACTTGCAGACTGAAGAAAACTTTGTACGATCACAAACAGACACATTGGGCATGGCATTCTTAGAATATTTGATGAGTATTGGTTGATCTTGTTATTATATGACTTATTTTTGACAATAGCATAAGGAACCACGTGACAAAGGGAGCAGCAGTGGCAGGAGGATATGCTTCCGTAATAGGAGGGACTAGTCAGGCCCTGCTTCAATGTCAGAGGGAATTGACATCTGAGTTTGAGATGAAGGATCTTCGTTGGATACATTACTTCTTAGTACTAGAAGTGTGACAAAAGTAGAGTAAGCATATTATCACAATCCTTCAGAGATTTGGAATGATGGACAGCTAGTCCATGGCCACTTCCATGACAACTAATTTGAAGAAGCTAAGTGGCAGAGGGAGTAGCCGTATTGCTACAGTAAGATCTGCTTCAATGTCAAGCAGTTGTGGTGATGGTTCCAGTGAAGGAAACAACTGCAGGGATATACAGATTCAAATTGGGCAGAGAGTGTTGAAGACAAGAAGAGCACATCAGGATGATGATTCAATTTGGGTTTTTCATGGGTAGGAAGCAGACATTTGTCACACTCAGAACTGCAGAGGTCGAGTATATTGCAACTAGTTTGGCGAGTTGTGAAGCAGTATGGCTTCGGTAACTACTCGCAAGATTGTTTGATCAGGTGCAAGAGACAACCATGATGATAGGTCAAAGCACATTGAGATCAAGTACCAAGACATGGTACAAAAGGGAGCAGTGAGGCTCCAATGCATTTCTACAGTCGAGCAAGTTGCTAACATTCTCACAAAGCCTCTGAGTGAAGTTTGTATACTTCAGGGATAAGCTTGAGAAGTTTGTACACTTCAGGGACAAGCTTGAGAAGTTTGTATACTTCAGGGACAAGCCAGAGTGGTTGAGAATGTTTTCCTTAGTTAGAGGGAGCATTGATGTTGTTGCATCAAGGGGCAAACATTCTCCCTAGGTCAGAATATAAACAGGTCAAAGTATTGACCAAGGGCCACAAAATGTGGCTAGGGAGAAAATCCCAAGCCCGAAGTGCTCCCCAAGTAGGCAAGTGAGTGCCTTTGGCATCGGGAAGGAGAGATACCATTCAATTAGCATGCAAGAATGGTAATAGCCCAGGGTTTCACCACGGGTCACGGGTGTTGACCAGGGTCCAAGTGACGACTTGGGTAATTGGTGAATTGCTCTAAGTGACAACTTGTTGAGCATGACAACAGGTAGTGGATTGACATATCAACATAGCTAGCTCATTCAACCTTTCCTTAGAGAAATTTTTCAACAAGAGAACACCTGTGGAAGTCATTATGAATACCTCCCTAGCTAAGAGGGAGTGTTGGAGTTTTGTAGCTTTGGTTGGTCTTCATAATTTGTATTAGCCCTACAAAATTGACAGATACAAATTGTACTTCAAGTCGGCTTCATAAGAAGAAAATTTGAATTTCAAAAACATGAATTTGCCTCCAAAATTTAAAGTTGGCTCCTCCATTTGTCAAGTCAACCCCTCCATTTGTCAAGTCGGCCCCAATGAACGGACACACCCATTCGAACTCTTGAAATGCCTATATATAGGTCATTTGTCTTCCTCAACAAAGCAAGAATTCAAATCACTTCTAAGACAAAATTCAAACCAATCTGAGGCAGAATTTTAGGCTAATCTGAGGCCTAATCTAGGGCTGGAAAGAAGGACGAATATGAGGCCTAATATAGGGCTAGAAAGAAGGACAAATTTTCTGAGGCTCAAGCTGACTGAATTTTCTGAGACTACTATTATGTTGGTTGACCATGTTTGACCTGGGTTTGATTCTTATTATTCTTGTTTCTTATTTTGACTAGAAAGAACAGATGTATTCCTTGTTGAATGGACAAATTTCTCTAAGGAAAAGGTTGTTGGGTTTTTCCCCCATGTGGATTTTCCTAAGGTAAATTTTGTGTCCTCTTGTTTGGTTATCTCTTCTTGATCTTACTGGCATTATTGTTTATTGTTGAATATTTAAAATGTGTAATTGCTTAATGATTGGCTATCTCTTCTTGATCTTACTGGCATTAGCGTTTACTATTGAAGATTTTCTATGTGTAATTGCTTAATGATAAATATGAGATAAATTAATGGATAAAATCATTGGAAGTAATTATTAGTCTAGGAAATCCAAAAAATCAACAGGGTGAAGCTATGATATCCTGGTTTAGAAGGAAGCAAACTTCTATTGCACTCGGTATAGCCGAGGCAGATTGTATCGCAACCTGTGTCGCAAGTTGTGAAGCAAAATGACTTTGGAAGCTTCTTACAAGACTCTTTGATCATGTCACTTCATCTAGGAAATGGTGAGGAAAGGAGCAGTGGAGCTCCATCCATAGATGAGGAGATTGCAAGCATTCTCACCAAGCCTCTCTCTAGAGTGAAGTTTGTATACTTTAGAGACAAGCTTGGCATGATGCAAAATGTCTCCCTCTTTGAGAGGGAGGGTTGATCTCTTCGCAAGATTAGAGCATACCATCTCCTGAAGCCATAAAGGACTTTGGCTAGGTCATAAAGGAGGTTGGGTCATAAAGGACTTTGACTAGAGGAGATGGATACATTCCCCTGAGATGCCAAAAGGACTTGGTTGGGTCATAAAGAACTTTGACCAGAGGTGAATGGCCAAGGAAATTCCAAGATTGGATAAATCTTTTCCTAAGAAGCCAGAAAGACTTAGCTGGATCATAAAGAACTATGACCAAAGGAGATAGATGTAATTCACTTGAGAAGCCATAAAGGAACTTGGCAAAGGGTGAATGGTCCAAAGGCAGATTCTCTCCTGAGAAGCCAAAAGGACTTGGCTAGTTCATAAAGGACTTTGACTAGAAGAGATTGATACATTTACCTAAGGAACCATAAAGGACCTTAACCAGAGGTAAAAGGCCCTAGATACTCACATTTCCTACTCCAGGATGGAGTGATCTATAGGCGTGCATATGAGAAGTTACATTGTCCACTCCAAGATGGACTTATCTTTAGACATGCATCAACATAGCAGCCAAGGAGAATACCTCCCTCGCTAAGGAGTGTTGATTTTTTGTGTAGCATCGAGAGGTATTCCCCCACATGCCAAGACGCCTCCTAAGTCAGCCTAGGAAAATTATGGGAATAAAAAAAAAAAAAAAATCTAGCCATCATGTAAGCTCAAAATGCTCAAGTCGGCCCCACTATGAAAGGTGTGACCCTTGGTCAAACCTCACCCATTTTGACAAGTATATATACAAAATGTCACACCTCCACTTTGACCAATTCAGAGCATCACATATTCTCTTATATTCTAGTCACACATGCAAAGTCAAAGGAGAAGATTCCTGGAGGTTTGGCTGAGCTAGTTTGATTGAGATTTCAGGTTGACTTTGACCACAAAAATATGTCCAGTTTGACCGCAAAAAAAGGACTATTTGACCCCCCGTTTGACCACGGGGGTTGAACGCATGTCTGAGTTGACCGCATGAGTCAACCACAAGTCCAAAGTTGACCGCAAGAGATAAGTTGACTAGGTTGAAATTTTAACAAAATTGACCATTTGGGTAGTTTGACCAACGTTGACTGACTGGTAGATTTACTAGGTTTGATTGGTATTTGCAATTGGATTTTGGCACAAATTTCTAGACAAATTTGGATTTGTAAACCTTGTTGAAGAAAATTTCTCCTAGAAGAAGGGTTGTTGGGTTTTCTCCCATGCTATCTTTGAGATGCAACAAACAAACCAAATACCCCATAAACCTCTTCTTCTTCTTCTTCGTTTTCCACAAAATCAGCTCCACACATAGCCAATGAGTTCAGTGCAAGAGCATTGCATAATAGCATCATTATTCTACAGAGTATCATGCATTATCACTCTCCACTTGAACAGTTCATGCCACATGGGCAAGCTTGTGTACTCCAAAGGTCATGAGAGTAATGCAAATAGATTTAGGCATGCTTTTCATTTGACTTTTAGGCCCACAATGCACCCTGATCTAATGCAACGAAGCTTCCTTTAAATAAGATCTTCAAATGCTCTTCTTAGACCAATTGCTCCGCCTAGAACCATCCCCCAATGCAATTTGGCTTCTTTGCCATTTTAATGTTTAAAGTACAAACAAGTCAAACCTGCTCAGGCGTACCAACATTTACCTTGCATCTTTATGCTCATGTGAAAATTTGTAGTCTTAGGACAAGGAGAGGGAGAGGGTAGGCTCATTACTTAGGCCTTCTAAGTAAGAGTTATACCTAAAGTACGTATATATTGCCCATCCTCATTAGGCATTTTAATTTGCTTAATTATATGCAGGTTTTACAAGTAGCTTTTTTGTGTTTGATTACTTTCTTTGCTGATGAGGCTTGCCACCTAGCATTCCATGGTTTCCATTTGACAGTTAAATTTGTTGTTTGGGGCTTAATGGCTTAATCGGAACATAGCAGTAGGGCTTACGTTTGTTTTCTTTGCTTTGGGAACTTCCTCCAATTTGTGAGATTCATACCATTACCAAATTTTAAGATGAGTTGGTGTTCAGTTCATTAACTCCATAAATGCACTTTCTAATCTTTGGATCACTGGGAATTTTCCACCCCTCCTTTTCAACCCTAAATTATGGCCTTTAAAATTTCAATCCAGATCTCTCTTGTAAATTAGTGTACCTAGAATCTCAGAGTTATCTGCGTCTTGTTAAACCGCTGCCACTAAAACTGCTACTTTTTACTTTTTACAATTTTAGGGTATCCTAGAGGTTTTGGGGACTGCCGAATCAACAAATAAATAAATAAAATACCATAGGCCAATCACAAATCGTTTACCAGAAAACTAAGAGTTTGGATAACGCATATCAGACTCCCCACAAAATGATACCTATTCAATTGCTGAAAAGCACATTCTTAGAAAAGTTGATATAACAACATAAAAGATTAAGGTAGTGAAAAATAATACAGAACGTGGGATAAAGAAAAACCTCTAAAGCATGCTTGTATCGATGAAACTTTCGGAGTTCCTTGACCATCCGTTTTATTTCTGCCTTCTTGACTCGCCTGCCTTCCCTAATCCACCCTTCCAAAACTTCCACCGCACTGCGCTTTGTATCTCCCAGCCGAGAAATTCTCTTATACAAACCAACCGTCGAACCCTGAGAGTACTGTTCTTCTTCTTCCTCTTCCTCATCCTCGAGTATTTGCTCACTCGACATGACCTCTGTGGAAACTGCTCTGAAAACCCCTACTTTACAAACCCCGGTCTCTTCATGTAGATTATTACCACCGGATAATATCC
Source organism: Pinus tabuliformis (assembly GCA_031772625.1). Taxonomy (NCBI): domain Eukaryota; kingdom Viridiplantae; phylum Streptophyta; class Pinopsida; order Pinales; family Pinaceae; genus Pinus; species Pinus tabuliformis. The sequence goes on from CM062819.1 coordinate 697,043,450, forward strand.
CATTCGAATAAATTTCCCGAAACCCGAAACTGTCATGTAAATTATTACCACCGGAAAATATTCCATTCGAATAAATTTCCCGAAACCCTAAACTGTCAGGCAAGGGGATCTTGAGGTAGCCAGCAAAGAAGGAATGCTGTATGGGCTTCCAACCAATAAGTGCACGTAAACTAGGGTTCGAAGAACTGGCAAGCCTGCGCATGATGAAGAGATAGATACACACGAATTTAAGTATGTGAGAATACTGTAATAAAATCAGCGAGTTTTAAGAGCTAAGGGGTAGTCACCTTACCGTTTGGTAATAGCCCAGGTAACAAGCGGCCTCATCGAATTGTTAAACGTGTAGAGAACCTTCGGCTGAGCAGCTCCAGCAAGCCCAGTTGTGAAACTGTAATGCGACAGTGTTCGCTGAAAAACAGGCAAAATTGCCGGGTTTAGTATCTTTAGGTCAATGCTTTCTACATTACAGAATGTCAAATGCTACAGCGAGCGAGCAGCCTGGCAAATCTGTTGGAAAGGCAGAGGAGGCCACCTCAAAATAACACAAATAATTCACATTACTTGTGTAAAATTTGATGATTACCATGAATATAGTGTTAACACAAAAATTTGATTTCTCTATTCCTGATAACAAACAAATAAACCCAAAAAAAAATTGATTTTTCTATTCATACAAAAATTTAAAGGGTATTTAACTTTTTTCAACTAGCACACAAAAAATGATTTTTACATTTTTTCCACACAAAAATTTACATAATTTGGTGAAAGGTATTTAACCTTTTTCAATTAGCAAATTAATCCGGGTGAAAAGTATTTAACCTTTTTCAGATAGTTACTCACCTAAAATAACTTGTCATTCAACTATACACTAAATTGTCTTTAGGCTCTCCGTACTTAAATAATTAAGTTATTTTAACTAATTAACTTATTTTAACAAAATACCATGGTGAAACCAAAAGCTACAAACCACAACAGAGGTATCTATTTGTACGGTACACTCGATAAGTCATCAAAGGGTTTAGGGTTTATTAACGCTTGCCACGACTGGACATATTTGGATTGAGACTTTGTGTGTGGGATGGTCGGTAAGTCTTGTGGATATGGTTTGGATAGGAAGGGATCTACTTCGACTTGAAGGTGTTTTTTATATTTTTTTATTAATTTAAATTTTTTAATATGGTTAAATATTTTAGGGAGTCTTTATAAAACTTTTGAATATAAGCGTAGGAGATTTTTAAAAACTACTGTCAATTGTAATAGGAGCATGCTCCACTTTTGGAATAAAAACATTAACGGTTCTTGTTAAAAAAATATATATATTTCAATAACTGAGGGATGGTGAGTGCATATGAAAAGTTTAACCATTAGAAAGTTACAAAGTTATATAATGTAAAAATGGATAGTGAACATGATGATCATGTGAGGAAATATATATGATTTGTTTTTTAGTTCTTACTAAAAAAGGTTAATTATTATTAAAAAATTATATAAATTTTCGTGAAATTGTAATTTTTAATTTCAAAATATAATATATTTAATAAAAAAAAATTATTGTTTTTTGTTCGAAAATAGGAAATGGTCAAAATGTTCTTTTGGGCAAGGATCCTTGGATGTGCAGTCTACATTAGTATTAACTTCCAAACTCCCTAATATATCTTCTGGTTAATCAAAGGAAAAATTATCTCGCTCATGTATCTCTCCAGCCCCTATATTCGGGTAAGCAATCCTAAATGCTTACTACGGATCTCCAACTTGAAGGAGAGGATGCAACTTCCAAGGAAAATTATATTAAAGCTTTAAAATTCCCAAATGTTACCACTTCTAACAGTGAAGACCAGCTTATATGGACCAAAAGTCATCATGGGAAGTATGCTGTAAAATATGGATATCTATCTCAAATTCATGAAACCGGAAATCCTCCTTGGTGGGGGAACATTCTTTGGAAATTGTGTTTCCCACCAAAGACAAAATTGTTCATGTGGCTCATGTTGAAAGGGAAGTCCCTACCTAAGACACTCTCCAAAAAAGGTCATTCCAAGGACCCAACATATGCTTTCTCTGCAAATCTTATGATGAATCCATAAATCATATCTCTATTAAATGTCTTTTCACTAAATAATGGAATTAAAATGGTCCTACCCCCAAGCCTTAAATTAGGCCACTAAGAACATCAATCTTAGTTTGAAACCTTAGCTCTCTAGCCACCTTCTAGACAATCTTAAGGAACTCCCTCTATGTGTCAGTTATGGTATCTGGATTGAAAGGAATGTTGTTATATTTGAAAATAGAGCCCCAAACTCCTCTAAAGTTTCCTCTCAAAGTCTGGCAATTCTCTCCTTATCGCCCTCATCCTCATCTGTCAGTTGTTTCTCTCCTCCTGAACTTGTTGTTATACAGACTGAATTGCCTTGGGTGTTTTTTTTTATGGCACTGCTTAGGGCTTCCCCTCAATTAGAGGTGCAAGGGGCATATTTCATCTTTCTGACATTCATTCTCTCTCATTCTAAACCAATATTAGGCCTGCTACAAATAACCTCATTGAACTCTTCGCTCTCTACATCATCATTCTTCTTGCAATATCCAAAAATCTCATATCTCTCCATATATATGGCGATTTTCAAGTGGTTATAAAATGGATGTGAAAAAAAACAACTCTGAGAAATTTCACCTTGCTTCGTCTCATGGAAAAAACAAATTAAAAAAAAATTGTATTTCTCGCTATCTCTTATCATCACATCTACTGGCGCGAAAATGAAGAGGCAGGTTAGCTCTCAAAAATTGGATTGGATCTTGACAAAGGCACATGCTCGATCTCTGAGACTAGAGAAGACCTTATAACATAATATATTTTTGACCCTTGAGTTTGACTTAACAATGGGGTCAATTATGCAACAAAAATGTTTGTTCAAGAATCATATCCAAGAGTTTTCCCTGAAGATGTTTTGTTGTTTACATTTCACATGCTACACATAAACTATATATATATAGATATAGAGGAAGGCTTTATGTCATTTTTGGATTATATTTTTCAAAGATTGTTGTGTTGTTAGTCTCTTTTTGTAAGATCATGGTAGTATGTATTCTAATTTTGACACATGTTAGCTATATAACAACTATAGCACGTTTTTGTATACACATGTGAATCACTTGAAATCGTTATATGTTATATGAATGCTTAAGCATTGTCAATGTAACATCTTTTATACTATATAAATTGCATACTTTTATTTTCGGAAAAAAATATAATAAATATAATATTTTAAAATTGTATTTTACATTTTAATTAGGCATAGTCTAACTTATAAATGAAATAGACTTTTTCACTATAATATGGCAAAACAATTTTAAGAAAGAATGTGATTTTTTGTTCTTTAAAACGTATTTTTGAATACATAAATAGATTCAACACCTCCACAAACCCCCTAGGGCACTAGAATTCTACAGATTAAACAACTTAAACTCAAGTTTTTGACAAAAATTTGTGCCAAAATTTTTATTAAAAAAAATGTGGTGAAAAAGGTCATTTCATCTATAAGTTAGACCACCCCTTTTAATTATATAATTTTAATAATTAATAGTTACAATTTTAATATTTTTTATAAATTTTAAGTTTAATTTTAAGTAAACTAGCACAACCATATAAATTAATGACTAGGAAGAACAAAAATCTGTGCCAAATTTTTTAATAAAAACAAAATGTCGTGAGAAAAGGTCATTTCATCTATAAGTTAGACTACCCCTTTTAATTATATAATTTTAATAATTAATAATTACAATTTTAATATTTTTTATAAATTTAAAGTTTAATTTTAAGTAAACTAGCACAACCATATAAATTAAATGACTAGGAAATGTACATCAAAACATTTACCCCACTATACATTTCACATTGCTTGGGTTAAAAAAATCATAAAAATCAACCAAATTATAATTTTGTTTTAAATTAGTATTAAAAGAATTAATATATGAGTTCAATAGTGTTCTTAACCATGGAGATTCACACCCGCTTTACCATGGAAATTTTTAAGTTGTAAAAAACTTTTGTTACAATACCATGCCTTATCATAACCCGGCGAGCGCTATTTCCACCTCCATAGAAACATAAATGCTACGTCCTTATAGCCCAGATCCCCTCCTCCTTACGTCATCGCATGTTCCATCTCGCGACTCGACCATGCATCCATCGCATGTTGACGTAAGGAGGGGTGTAAGGACGGGCATTTATGTTTCTATGGAGGTGGAAATAGCGCTCGCCATCATAACCACATGCCCAATATAACAAATGTTGATATGACAGTTTTTTTAATTAATTAATTTGAGATAAATTCATTAAAAGAGCATAACTAACTTGGAGATAAATATTAACTCTTGATCTATAAATACTACTATGAATATTTCAACATATTCTATGGAGGTTAAATCTCTACCATCCACCTAATAATTACTTATAATTAAATTAAATTTCTAAAAAACTCATTTTATAGAATAGAAAACAAATATTTATACTATACTATTAACATTTTCCGAATTAAACTGAAATACATGTCATCTATATGCCACTATACAGAATGGAGACATATCATATAATTCTACAAAGACAAAATGACACAACTAAGTTTAAAATTTTATCACAACATATATGCGTCACCAAGAGAGTTCTACAAAAACAAAAAATGGAGTTTTGTGAAAACAAAAAATGCCAGTAAAAGCTAGATATTATGGCAGATTAATGTGGCCTTCTTCTTTGATTTGATTATCTTCCATATATATGTAGTTCATGCTACCCAAACCATCTAATATTCCCTTCTTCGATACAAAATCCGAAACAGTATTGGCTTCCCTAAAAATGTGTTGGAAGGTGATCTGTTGGAAGGTCTGTCTGAGTTCGTTGATATGAGCAATCCAGCCACTTAGATAAGGAGGTGTGAAAGAAGTGTTGGCTATGATCCCATCAATAAGTGATTTTGAGTCTCCATATATATGTATGTTATTAATAGCCAGTCTTTTGGAGAACCAAAGTAGCCCCCATAGAGCTAGTACCTCTGCTCTCATATTCGTGCTAGCACTTGCATACCATGATATTTTATAGTGTGACATGTGATCCATCCTAAGCCATGCGCCGCAACCACATTGTCCTCTCGGTGTCGCTCCATCAAAGTAACCTGTAGGAAATATAATGTGAGGAGGAGAGTTTTGGATTGATAGATCCTTAACTCTCTGTGAGCCTGCTCTGAGTGTGTCCAGCCATGTACCAACCTTGTAAATAATTTTGAAGATATCAATCTCATAATTCTAAAAAATAAGACCATTTATGGCCTTCCATATTTCCCAGAAGATGAAAAGTGGTGTGGCTTATAGTCGGCCACCATGTTCCATCCACTAAATGAGGAATTGTTCTATTGAAATGAAGAGTCTGAAAGGAACATTTCGTTGTTGCATAATGAATCTCCAAACCTGCAAAGAAATGGTACATTCTAAAAGGAAGTGTGTGTTTGTCTCCAGTGAAGATTTACACAGTGCACATCTACCAGGACCCTGCATGCCTCTTTTCTGAAGGTTCTCCCATGTCAATTTTTTATCATGTCAAACCAACCAAGTGTATAGAATAATTTTGTAGGGAACATTAAACTTCCACGTTTTTAAAAACCAGCAAGTTTGTGTGAAAGAGTGAATGGAAGTCACAATGTAGCTATATGTGTTTGCAACAACGACCGAGTTCCCACTCAAACAACCTGCCACTGTTTTTTATGTACATGTTTTATTTTCAATTTATTAAGTTGTAAATGTTTTATTGTCAATTTATTAAGTTGTAAGTGTTTTATTATGATAATGAAAATACATCTCTTCTATTTTTGTCTATACTACCAATCACAGATTGCCACGCGTTTAATTTATATAGCTAATCATATATTATCATGTGTTTTATTGTCTCTCAAAGATAATAATGATAAACATGGATTTGTTGTTCAACTCATTTTTATCTTGAACCTTTTCCTTTGACATTTTCATTTCATTAAAGCTTTAGCTTTTGGTTCACAACCCAACACATAGTTGCTTCATTCTTCAACTCCTCATCCACACCAATAGCAACACCCTTATGAGGGCCACCTTCCTCATCTAGAGATCAACACAATCAAATTCATTGAGTGGAGAGGCTCATTCTACAATCCAGTATTTGAGTGGAGAGGCTCATTCTACAATCCAGTATGGGGATGTGTAATTTCGTTTGTGCTCAACTTGGAGTTACACATGTCCCTTAAAAAAATTAAATGAATATGATATTTGGTTAGTTTTAATTAACAACATTAAGAACCACATTCTAAGTGTGCTCACTTGGTTTGTTGATATTTCACTTTCCCTCTTAGAATAATAATTTCTATATAACTTTACAAAGATAAAGTAATTAAAATTTAAAAAACACTTATATTTATCTTATTGAAATATTTCAATATAGAACTTAAATAAATTGTTTCAATATTATATATATATATATATATACACACACACAAAGTATATATATACCTCATTAAAATGTTTCAATGGGAAAAAGTAGTTAAAGGTAAAATAATTTAGTTATTTCTTAATAGAAGGAAAATGTGTAACTCATTCAATTTTTAATATAAAATAATAATAATTTGTTAAAAATATAATTTAAACAATTGAAAATTACACATGGTTATTATAAATTTATCTTAATGGTAGATTTATCGAGTACTAAAAAAGATTAAATATCTTTATGTGTAAAACTTTTTTCAAATTTTACATTATAAATTTTTTTTTACATACAATAAGATATGATATTTTTACTTTTAGTAAAATTGCAATTAAGATAGATCTATCATAACAATTTCAAAGAAATGAATAATATATTTGATGATATATTTTGTGTTACCATTTTTCATAATTTTAAAAATAAAAAACTTACAAAAATTTCATTGTTAATACATATATTTTAAATTCAATAAAATTTTTGATAATAACCAACAAAAAGTAATATCACCTATATCTCTTGGAAAAAGAAATCTATTTTCAATACAAAATAATAATGATAAACAAAAGATATCATCACCTACATTTCTCCAAAAGAAGGGACTTCTCACATTGGATAACTAATTTTGATGAAGTAAGCATCAAATTTAGTAATAACAAAGAGGTAAAGTATTTATCTTCACTTACCATGCAAAGGCAAAGGTAATTATTATATAAATGGGGAGAAATGAGTCTTTACGGAAGAGAATCATATTGGAAAATTATGAAATATTAATACTCCTTACATTATGAATAATCATAATCATAGTTAAGAGATTAATCATTTACATTTACATTTACATTTATATATATATACACACACACGCATATAATGAAATATTAACCTTCTTTATATTATAAATAATTATAATTAAATTAATTAATTATTTTTAATTATAAATAAAATAAAATTTAAAAGATATAAATTTAACCTAATTATTTCAAAATAAAAATAAAAAATATTTCAAAAAATATTATTAAATCATTTCAAAAAATCAATTCACTTCTAAAACAAAAGACATTTTAAAGGGGCTCTAAGGGATAGTTTAATTGGTCGAGTTTCGTTGCTAATTAATTTTCTTGCTAATTGGGAGGTCAATGGATCAAATTTCGTTGCTAATTAATTTTCTTGCTAATTGGGAGGTCAATGGATCAAATTTCCTCGACGCCCTTGGAGTTAGGCTTGACCAGATAAGTCAATGGATGGATTTGAGGCTTGATCAGATAAGTTAATGGGTGGATTTGCTCATATTATTACCATGGGTGGATTTGCTCACATTATTACTAGTGGATGTAGCAGCCACGATGCAGTCACTCAATGTAGCAGCCACGATGTAGGGTGGATTTACTCACGTTATTACTAGTGGATGTAGCAACCACTCACTAACTGTGGGTGGATATGGATGTAACAGTCATGATGTCACAGTCAGTCAATGTAGCAGTCACTCAATGTAGCAGCCACGATGTAGGAGTCACTCAGTAACTGTGGGTGGATATGGATGTAGTAGCCATGATGTAGCAGTCAGTTACTGTGGGTGGATATGGATGTAGCTCAATGTAGCAGCCACGATGTAGGGTGGATTTCTTCACATTATTACTAGTGGATGTAGCAACCACTCACTAACTGTGGGTGGATATGGATGTAACAGTCATGATGTAGCAGTCTGTCAATGTAGCAGCCACGATGTAGCGGTCACTCAATGTAGCAGCCACGATGTAGGGTGGATTTCTTCACATTATTACTAGTGGATGTAGCAACCACTCACTAACTGTGGGTGGATATGGATGTAACAGTCATGATGTAGCAGTCTGTCAATGTAGCAGCCACGATGTAGCGGTCACTCAATGTAGCAGCCACGATGTAGGAGTCACTCAGTAACTGTGGGTGGATATGGATGTAGCAGCCACAATGTAGCAGTCAGTTACTGTGGGTGGATATGGATGTAGCAGTCACTCAATGTAGCAGCCACGATGTAGGAGTCACTCAGTAACTGTGGGTGGATATGGATGTAGCAGTCAGTAATTGTGGGTGGATATGGATGTAGCGGTCACTCAGTAACTGTGGGTGGATTTGCTCATATTATTACCATGGGTGGATTTGCTCAAATTATTACTAGTGGATGTAGTAGCCACTCACTAACTATGGGTGGATTTTCTCACATTATTTACCTGTGGATGTAGCAGCCATGATGTAGCGGCCATGATGTAGCAGTCACTCAGTAACTGTGGGTGGATTTGCTCAGATTATTACTAGTGGATGTAGCAACCACTCAGTAACTGTGGGTGGATTTTCTCACATTATTACCCGTGGATGTAGCAGCCACTCAGTAACTGTGGGTGGAGCAACCATGGATGTAGCAGTCACTCAGTAACTATGGGTGGATATGGATGTAGTAGCCACGATGTAGCAGTCACTTAGTAACTGTGGGTGGATTTTCTTAGATTATTACCAGTGGATGTAGCAGTCGCTCACTAATTGTGGGTGGATTTGCTCACATTATTACCTGTGGATGTAGCCACCACGATGTCGCAGTCACTCAGTAACTGTGGGTGGAGCAACTATGGATGTAGCAGTCAGTGACTGTGGGTGGAGCAGCCATGGATGTAGCAGTCACTCAGTAATTGTGGGTGGATTTGCTCAGATTATTACCCGTGAATGTAGTAGCCACTCAATAACCCGTAGATGTAGGAACCACTTAGTAACCGTAAACCATAGTTGGAAAACAAAAAACACTTTAAAAGTTTTAATCTTGTTTTTTTTTTAATAAATTTAATACTTTAAAGACTTTAATCTTGTTTTATTTTTAATAAATTTTATAATGGAATATTTAAATTAAAAATAAAATAATAAATTTAGAATATCGAAAATATGTAAAATCAAAATTAAAATAATTATATCAATTTTTTTCATATAATTATTTTTATTTTAAAAATTTAAATATACTCAAATAATTATGTTTAATATATTTATTCTATAATATTTGGTATTATTTAAAAATGTTAAGTTTTAGAGTTTTTGGTTGGAATTTGGCTAATTTTTGGCCAAATTTTAACTTTTGTTGTTTGAAATGGGTTTTTGACTACATATATGGATTCAACAACTTGAAAAGTTTTGGGGCACTTGAAATCCTTATTGGAATCTGAACAAATTAGAGGGAAAAATGCACTAGAAAACCCTCCAAAATGTAAAACGAATAGACCGACTATAATATTTAGATGTTATTGAGTACTTGAGTTATTTTATATTAATTGAAATTTAATGAATGAAAAATTGCTTAAATAATAATTTGTATTATTTAAATAGCAATTTTGAGTATTTAGATAGATTTTTGGATTGATTTCTTTTATAAATTCAAAACTCTTGAATTATTTTATTTTATTTGTTTTCAAAAATATTTTTATATAATATTTAGTTACTTAATGCGTCACATACCTATTGAGGTTTGATAGATAATGAATTTGCCCAAATAACAAATTTTATTATTTAAATTATAATTTTGAACATTTAAATAGATTAAAAGCATCTAAAACAATTTAAATTATAATTTACAATGATCAAAATACACTTTTATATTCCAATGGAAATTTTGACCAAAACATTGAAGAGTTAGGAACCAGAGAAGTTGTTCTTCCCCTTATGAAATTATAGAAATAACCTTCCCATGAGGATTGAGATATTGAACAAACAATCACATAAAAACATATGCCCTCCTTCAAAGTTTAATGCTTGCACATGAAAGACATATCACAAAACTTAAGTCTTTGAAGATTCTTGATTATTCATAGTTTAATCTAGGAGATTCTACCCAAAGATTTAGCTCCAAAAGAAATTCTCAAGAAAAATCAAAGAATCCTCAAAAAAAACTTAATTCTTATAAAATATGCCATATTTTGAGACAAAATAATGTTTTAGTGGGTACTTTGGCTAAAGCAAGTTCCTTATTGGCACAAGTAAATATAAATATATATATATATATAGAGAGAGAGAGAGAGAGAGAGTTTGCATTATTTCAAATCTACATTGAGATCATATCTATTACATTTTTCTTGAAAATGGATCATTCCCATTTTATGTATACATTCTTTTCCTAAAGACTCCATGAATTCAAAATTTTGAAACTTTCTAACACCTATTCTACAATATATAAAAGCAAATACATGTTAAGAAAAATTCAAAATTAAACAACATTGACAAACAAACACACTGAAACTCTGGCAAGGTGGTTTTCCTTCCATCTATGGTTCTCCCTGCTAAAAGGAGTCAGTTGCATTAAGATCTAGAATTACTTGGGCCACAACAAGCATCTCATTACTAGAAAATAATGGTTCATGTCTTTTCACAGCAAATGCTCCATGTAGATCTTCAATTTATTGCATAGGACTGGCTATTTCATCTTCATTCGTGTTCATAACGGTAAGCTATTTCATTTTCATTCATGTTCATAATGGTTCGGTAATCCACAAGCAAATTCATTACGGTCATTATACTCGATATAATTTGATTATGCTTCATTAGCAAACAAACAAATTCTTCTTGAAGTTGTTGAATCATGTCCATTATTTATTTTACTTCATCCTCGTCGAGTTTAGCCATGATTATTGCAGTACCTTGAGACCTTGCAAAGGATCAAGGTTGATGCAACATAAGAGAGAATTCAAGGTTCGAGGTTGTGTTGGTCTCACACAAGCAACAAAATTCTCAATTGAGTGGATTCCTCATGCAAAGTGGATTTCTTCACTTTCATTCTCCTAGTTGCTTGATTGACAAATATACCAGACTCTCCTACTTAGTGCGAACAAAATGTAAGAAAATAAACTAAGATTCAACAAAAACCTTTCAACTTCCTAAAACTCTGGCAACTTCTTCATAATAAAAGGGGTTTCTACAATAAAGTTCTGAAATTCACTTCCCACTCTCTTGTCACTAAATGGATTAATTAAAATAGAAGTTGCATTGGGCAAGTTATAAATTTTTCCTTGATTGCATAAGGGTTGTCCAAAAACAACACAAATTTCATGCTACACAAACAATTCTTAAACTTGAAATTCTCCACTTATACTCTCAGATGACTATCCTTTTTAAAAGTCGAGTATCATAATGTCTTGCACCAAAGATTCTAATAAGAAAGGTTAGATCCTTACCCATACATGATAGCAGGTTGATGGCATTTCACTGTTATTTCTCCATAGTTTCCCAGCTTCTGCATGTTGTTGAGTGGTTGTGCAAGAGTTACCAAAAATAGCTTGAACTTCTCCTGGATTTGTCACGTTCCCACCATGCCAGAGTATCTCCCCAATGGACTGAGCAAGCAAATAGAAACAACTTGTATTGCCCATGGTTCCCGTAACTTCAAACCAAGTATTATGGAATCCTCGAAATGGGTCTCTTGTACGAGGGGTATAAAAAATGGAGATATGAACCATTCACGTGTTCCTACAGTCCCCATGCTTTTTCCTCCTGTCATAGACCAAACCCACGACTTAGCCAACTAATAAGACTAGCAATCACTAACCTTATGTCTTCATCCATCTCATCAACTGATTCAACCTTCATTTTCTTAGCTTCACATAAATTTGACATCATCTACGTGATTTCCCGTTGCATCCCTCTGACACCTAGAACAAGGGAGAATCCAAATCCCTGATTCCCCACATGCGTCCTTTCAAATTTCAACCAGGTACTAAGCTCACTCTGTAGCCGAAGCCTTTTGTGATGGGAACCATGATGAAACCTGTGTATTGCTCCCATCCTTCTCGTCCTTGCAAACAACTCCTCTTCCCAAAGAACTTGGCAACATTGCCTATCGACAATCTTGGCATTCAATACCCCCTATTTCCACTCAACTTCTCACATATTTAGCCTTGCCTTAGCGTACTTTCAACACCATCATGTAACTTTTGCTATATCAAGGATTGATGAAATGTGCGGGCTATATCTAACATGCCTAGCCTCAAAGGACTTTACCCTTTGTATTTCATGCCATGCATGCTTCAAGGTTGCATCTTAGCACATTCTAACGTGGGCTTTTTTTCCTTCTTATTTTCTTAATATAACTTAACTAAGGTAACATGTCTTAATATTATTATGAATTTTAAATTCCCCAAGGGGTAAACCTATTCGTTCAATAACCAATGAGTTAGCAAAATGATTGAATTGTCAAATAACATGGGAAAAATCACATTTTTCAAATTTTAGTAGGAGGTTCATAATTTTTTTGGCAAGAAATTTTAAACAAATATCTTTCAGAGGAGTTTTCTTCTTGATAATTTGAATACTGATTTGACAATTTCCAATAACAGAGATATTTGTATCTTTTGTTTTTTGCAAGTGATAATATTTGAAGTGGAGCATATGCTTCACTTTGATTATTAAATCTCTTCCCTGGCCCCTAAGAGAATGTTAATTCTATTTTTCATTGGGGTGGAAGATAGCTCCTCTTGTTCGTGCCACTCCTAATTGGCACAAGGAATATTAATAAATAAGGACGAGCAAATATTTAAACCCTTACCTTAGTTTATAGAAGGGGAATTATTTTGAAATTGGTAGGGACATTCGACAATCAAAAGAACAATGAACCATGAAAGCATAGTTATGATCCAATGTGGGCATTGGTATGGGGCATTCATGAGGTGTAATGTAAATTTGTGTTGTGAGGTTGGCATGCATTGGGAAGGGAGATATTGATCTATCTTTTGTAATGTGTCTTTCCAAATGATCACCTTCGGAGAAAAACTCAGTAGTCTATTTGATTCACATAAGCTATAATTGGGGAAAAAGGGGATCAATTAATTTAATTGTTTAAATTTCATTTGAGTGAAAAACAATAAACAAAAGTGACATTGAATAATTTAATTTAAAAAAAAAAAGGTTATAAAAAAAACCATGGTATTATAATGACCTGTGGTATTCTAATGATAAAATTATAAAAAGAGAATGATAAAGTATTAAAAAACAAGTGAACTCCCTCTTGAACATGCATTGGTTATTGTATTTGATAATTGATTTGAGAGCTCTTGGGATTTGGGTGTAAGGATAAGAATCCGAGTAAAAATTAGTCTTAGATTGTGATACATCCACTCTAGCTAATTCTAAAACTACTTCTTATAGTGAAACCATCCTCCACCCTAGTTATTTGTAAATGAGGGTTTAATATTTATTTCCATGCTAAATGTTCAAATAAATATCTTTATCATAATAGTCCTCTTTGTTTGCATGTAATATGTTTGATGAAATATTTTCACACAAAGTGTTTGTTAAAATGGTTTAGGTTTAAAGAGAATTTTTAAGAATGGTTGCACATACTAGTAAGGAAGTACCTAGAAATGCAACAAAGAGAAGAGAGCATGGAAAGATACAAAATATGGATGATTTAGAAGAGATTAGTGACAATTAAACAAAGAAGGATGGTAATTGTAGGGGCTATGTTCAAGATTTCTATGGGGTCGGAGGTCAGCATAGCATCAATCTCGTATGTATGTCGTATAACTCCAAGTTTTGCCAAAAATATCGGCTGTGATTCTTGTTATGAAGAGTGACGTGGTATTGATTTCATTAAAGGTAGACAAGGGAGCAGGAATCCATCCTACCTATTAGCAAGGAGCGAGGAAAATTTTCTTGGTTGAGAAGTTTTGTGGAAAATTGGTAAGTTCTCCTATTGCAACTCTCCTCATCTGGAAATCACTAGCTTTATCCATCTTTTAAGTCTGGAACATTGTAGTTTGAAGTGTTTTCTATGCAATTCCTTTCTGTAGGGTATCCTTCAATTATCATATAATAATAGGAAGAGGTCTGCAGGTCTCAACTTTGTTGAAATTCATGGGAAAATCTTGGCCTGTAATGGTTTATGTAACTCCCTATTGCTACACTCCTTAGTCATAAATTAAAGCCAAGGATAGTGTGGTTAGAGACGAAAAAAATGAAGGGGATAACTATGTTATAGTTTAAAAAAATTCAAGTGTTGGACCGCAAATTCTTGAATATTTTCTATATCAGTTGGCACAGAGGGTTCCAAATTGGTATTTGGAGAGGGATGGTATTTATATGGTCTGCGTTTTGCAATTTCTGGACATAATTTGAAGTAAATCCTTGGCTCTCCAGTGTCTAGGAAAATACTCGTTGGTTTGATTGCCATCTGCCCACTGGGTTGGAAAATTGGAATTTTTTGGACTATAGTAATACATTCAGTTTTTTGAGAACCTGCAAAAGTCAAATTACCAACATTGACACAATCTTCTAGTATGGAAGTAAAGCAGTTGATGGAGACTATCACTCAACTTCAAGAAGAAATCATCGCCTTCAATTGAGTCACAACCTGTTGGTTTGTAACTTAACCATTTTCATGGAGTTATCAATTCAGCAGAGAACTACAATGCAAGGAAATGAGCACGATCTCTCCAGTCTCTGCCAACAGATTTAGGGCCTACAGTTAGTACTGCTATGCAGAAAATGAGACCAATATTCTTCCAACAATGATATAATTGCAATAGTCCAGGTCTTGCCTGATATCAATGGAAAAGTATTTTTTTTGGGTACACATTTCAACATAGTAGTTTTGATATAAAAGAACTCCAAATTTTGGAGATATTGGGCAATCCAAGAGCAGATAGGAATGAAAATCAAAATTGAAATTGCCTTGCTTTTGATGTCCTTGGTGCATTCTCAACAAAGATTTTAGTAGCATAAATCTTCTCATTCTAGTTAAAAATGATAACAATTTAACCAATATACATTTTATATCTCACTCAAATTTTATTATTAGGTTAAAGATTTGAATATTGTTTATCCACAATAATTTAGCCTTGGCATAGAGAATTTCTTTAATAACATTACTTATGCAATAATTAAACTAACTATTGAGGATGTGTCATATAACATGGCAAATCAATTTTATTAAGCGGATAGGCTTGTCTCTTTTGGAATGGGGCTTCTAGAATTTTAATTTAATTATCAGCAATCTTTTGGAATAAGGTTTCTAGAATTTTAATTTAATTATCAACAATTAATAGGTGGATCCACATAATATTCTAGAATATTTATGGTATTATGCACTAATAAAAAATTGAGATTTATCTCCAAAGTAGTTATGTAGTTTTTTTTCTCTTCTAAATAAATTTATTAATTAAAAAATAAATGTCATATGCTCTGAGTTATGGTTTTTTGGGCATGTTGTATTTTTAAGTCATGATATTGGATCATGGGATTGTAACAAAGCCTATTTATAGATTAAGAATCTCCATGGCAAAGTCGAGGTATATCTCCATGGTTAAGAATCTTATTTTATGTTTTTTTAGATGTATGTACACTTAACTTATATATTAATTATTTTTAAATTAATAATATATTATTAATTTAAAATAAAGTTATAATTTAGCTAATTTTATGATTTTTTTTTTAGCAACATCAGATGTATAATAATGTGAGTGTTTTGATGCTTATTATGGATTGATGCCTACCACATTTATCGACCATTTATTTTATATAGTTGCACTATTATTATTGTTCATTTTATTTTCTCTTGGTCAAAGTGAGATTTGTATTTATTTTTTCATTTTAGAGGGAAAGTGAAATTTGTAATTTTGTAATATTTTATTTTTCTATTTAATTTTATAAAATTTCACTTTCCCTCTAAAAAATAAATAAATACAAAAAAGAATAAATAAATACAATTCTCCCTTTTTGATATATATAAGGGAGATTCTCCCTTTTTTATATATATAAGGGAGATTCTCCCTCTTTTATATATATAAGGGAGAATCTCCCTTTTTTATATATATAAGGGAGATTCTCCCTCTTTTATATATATAAGGGAATTTTTGATATATATAAGGGAGATTTGTATTTATTTATTTTTTAGAGGGAAAGTGAAATTTTATAAAATTAAATAGAAAAATAAAATATTACAAAATTACAAATTTCACTTTCCCTCTAAAAAGAATAGATAAATACAAATCTCACTCTCCCTTGTAACGGACATATACATATATATTATTTTTTAGTTTTCATCGCACAAAAAAACAATTTTCTCACTTTTTAATAGTAAAAAAAATGATAAGAAGTGTTGCATTGCAATTTAGTCCATGCCAGAAAAATTAGAAAATATATAATGGATAGTTAAACATGATATGACTAAATACCCAAATAAATAGAGGCATCACATATATGACTTTCTTACCACCTTGGGCAGCCAATGGGGAAACCATACCATTAGCGGAAGAGCAAAGCTTTAGTCCAAAATATTACCAAAAAAACAACATTGCTTGTACCATTTTTTTCTTTTTTAATCTCCTCATAGAAAAAACACCTGTAATTTATTCATAGTGTTGGCACAAAAGAGTCATCAGGGGAGAAGACCTTGGGTTCAGGCGCGAAGGGCCAACAATAGACCATTGTAGTCTAGGACAACGCCGACATTTTCACCTTACCTAGGGGGTAAGGAGTTTCACTCGAGGCGTGTCGTGACCAGAACTAAGAAGGGTTCATCATGGGATCAAGGATGCATCAACCATTAACATATAACCAGCATCACACATATATTTGAGACAACAACATACCATTCAAAGCTAAGAAACTACTACATGCATGAATCTTACACAATATTTAAATTCTTAAGTGGGTCTATACATCATAAACAACCATGCACATCATGCTAGTAGACCATTCCAGACTTTAGTTCATATTAAATCAACAACAGAACATTACATAACATATCGGCATCAGCCACAGGTGATTACAAGGAATACCCGATTACATATTCAGGTGTTCAATCTTTAGCTCCAAGGTCCTACTTGGTCATATTCCTGCATTCTGGTTCTATCCCGCTGCAACCATTCAACCTGCCCACAACAACCAACCCTTCTCCTTACAGGTCCCTGCTATTATATTCCCCCCTCCCACCTGGAATGCTAGTTCTCGCTCGGTTGTTCCTTCCCTTGGCTGCTACTCCCTTGCCTTGTCCGCTCGACTACCTTTGCCTTCTACTGACACTTTGCTGCAACCACCCCGTAACTGCTTGTTCTTTCTTTCCTCTACAGTTGTCCTCCCCGCAACCTGACCGTTGTTGTCGCCACCCTTTTCCTCCTCGTTCTATGGCAAGCCAAAATAATCAAAATCTTTTCAAAATCAAAACGAAGGCCTCAACACATAGAAAAACAAAATTACATTATGCATATGTTTGAAGCACTTGCCTCACGACAAGAGATGATGAGAAAATTATCTTGCCAAAGGCAAAAAGAAATAGTGAAAAATATATTCAATAAACCAACTCTTTAAGAGAGATTACATCGCCAAGAAAACATGCATATATTAGACATTTAAGCCAAACAATAAAAACTTGTGAATGTCTTAGCAAGGCCAAAGAGCCCCGCAAACAGGTAACAAGGTAGCCATAGAACCCATACAACAAGCTTACAATCGGGCTACAAACATTCCATGACAGGGCGGAAAAACCTCAACTACCGGAAAAAAAAAACCATACAATAACACCATAACAAACAACATAAAACACCATTAGAAAAAGACCACAAGGATAAGCAACAATGACAGTGGATTCACAAACATCGACAACAAGCCGACCATCAAAGACACCTCGGAAAAAGAGGGTCAGCAGAACACCACCAAAGCCCCAAAAAAGTCAAGTCGTGAACAAAGAGAAGACCAACTCCAAGAGGTGACAATAGCATACCTACAACATCCAGGAAAATGCAAAGAGAAATGACCACATCTGTTGGTGAGGATAGCAGTGACAAACATAGGTCAATGAGACGATGATATGAACATGACTGCAGGGAAACAACAACACAAAAAAGAGGGTTGTGACAGCTAGGGTTCCAATCGGCAAGCCCTCTCCCCCCTCAATAAACCATATGGTGAGTTAAACAAGAAGAGAATTGGTTGTACCTGTTATGTTTGATTTTGCTAACATCTTTAGTGCGAATGTCATAGACACGAACATGTTGACTATAACTTGTAAACTTCAGGGAAGAAACCTTGAAAATAGATAACATATTATCCCAAGGATGGGAGATCTTACTCATAAAACTAAAGACAATGAAAAAAACTCAAGATGAGGTGGACAATTCAATAAGATTAGTTGAGGTCCCTAACGAGGCTATGCCATTGCCTTGATTCAGAATGCCCTCTATCTAGGCAAGTCTCAATACCATATCATGGTGCTTGAGGCCTAGATCTCGATGCTCTAGCTATAGATCATCCAATTGCATTAGAATTTTTCATTTGGCATCATTGCATTTCAAGAGCACTTTACTAAGAAGGGACTTGATATTCCATAAGAGTTCTATGGTGTATAGGTACTTGTTTTAGCATCCATGAGTGTGCTCTGGATCGGGGACCCATTTTTCCACTAAGGGCAGTACCTCTGCACATGAAATTCATCCTTGTCTACCTGGACTTCTGCAGTAGCATTCTTAATTTCGTTTTGAATATTTGTAAGGGTTTGAGAGTCATTAGAGAAATTTTGAGGTCTAAAATGGGCCTCCTAAGGAATATTATAAATTAATAGTGGAAATAAGGATTAGATTACCTCATCAAGTTGTGGAGGTAAAAAATAAAAAATCACTTTTTCAACTAATCTCATCCCTATTATTTTACTCGAATTTCAAGCCAGATCACTCCTTGGATACATAATTTAATTTTTCATCAAAGGAGTACCCATGTTGCGTACTTTCGATGGACCCTACTACACGGAAAATGTGAAATATATGAAAAAATGTGATTGCAATCATGTTTTTCATGTATTTCACATTTTTCAGATAGAAAGGTCCATTTAAAGTATGAAACATGTGTACTCCTTGGATGAAAAAATAATTTCCGCATCCAACAAGTGATCCCTCTTGAAATTTAAGTAAAATTTTAGGGAGATAAGTTGAAAATACATGTTGAAAAAGTAGTTTTATTTTTTTATTTTTTAATCTTTTTACTCCAAAAATGATGAATCACCCCCCATGGTTGAAATCACCATATTGAATCATATTGGTTCTTATAAAGTTGATTTTTGTTGTACATTTTTGTCTTGAGGCCCATTTATTATCTCAAAATTTCTCTAATGGGTAACTTTTGGTTGCATTGTGGGCGTTAAGGGAAGTCCAACCACTCCCTTCTACCTTGCTAGAGGAGCCTCAATGAATCCTACCCTCTTGACATGGAATTTTAGAGGGGAGAGGAAAGCACTAGGAAATCAATAACGTGAAGGAGACTGAGTAGAGCATCATAAGAATAGTAGAGAGAGGTGTGAGTGAATAATAAATCATGAGGAAGAGGATTAAAAGCCTATGCATAGCAGGAGGGTTGCACAAAATGGAAGGTTAAAGGGTGGGCTAAAGCACAAAGGGATAAGAGGGTCACGGGGGAGGGCGATGGCAAAAGTATCAAGCTCCCACTAGTGTTAAAAACAATACATCTACTAGAAAGTGGACCAAGCAGACCATACCATCGATAGAAAACAATGCAGACAAGGCCATGTGTTGGCAACAAAATTTTAAGGATAAACCAATAATCTAAGTGATCGTGTAAGACACTACAATGGGAGGCAAGTGCCCCTAGTACTTGTATGAGGGTGCTTGGAGAAATACCATCAGAGGAGTGTTGACTCCACACTTCTGCACTCGCCCAATCAACACTAAGGGAGCCCACTGCAAGCGCGGTCCACCACCTAGCATGAAATCACCCAAATTGCTTCACTGCCACCTTGCATAAGCATTCCCAGTCTTTGTCCAATGGAATGGCATAGTACATGATGATAAGCTCGTCGGGGGAGACCAAGTCAACAAGACCTAGTCCTACCCCCTATGGAAAATGGAAACAAAAAGTCGATAACAAAAATTAGCTACAGGATGAGGGAAGCACAGAGAGAGGCTTAAGCTCAACTCATTTTGGATGGCAATGGAATCACTTGCCTTAGACATCATTGTCAAAAGATTAATCAAGCTGAGGGTGGCACAACCACATGTCCCTGCTCATTTAAGCAAGGTGATGGCAGTGAATCTGTTCCTCCCCCATCCTCACGTATGTCTTTTTCTTCTCACCCCATTCGGGAAAATAATGTTCTTTGCTAGAAGATAATGTAAAATAAGAAAAAAACATTTATTATTCATAAACTATGTAAAGAAGGATTAAACCATCTATCTTAAGAGAAAATAAGATTAAAAACTTATGGAATGCAAGTTTATATGAGTAGTTGTCAATTGCAAATTAACTATTAATATTGTACTAATAGGTTATATTCATACCATCTCATATATTAGTTATTAATATTGTATAATTGAATATATATATATATATATATATATATATATATATATATATATATATATATACTACGTTAACAATAAATATATATAATATTATTATATTTATGTTATATACATTAATGTATATAATATTGTTAAAAAATATTCACAAGATTAGTAGTTTTAAGTAGAAAAAACAATTAAAACAACTTTTAGCTTTTTCCATTAGTAATAAGTTTTTTTTCTTAGCTTTTTCTATTTCAATTTATTGCTTTTAATTTCTACTTTTTATTTTTTTTCTTTTTTTTTGTTTTTCCCATTTTCAATTCACTTCAATTCTTTTCACTAATAGAATGATAGAAAAATGAAAATTTAATATATCACGAATATAAAAATAAAAATAAAATACTTGCCTAATGTTTTACATTAACAAATAGGTAAATATTTATACTCAAAGTATAATTATTACAAAGTCAACCATGAATTTTGTAAATATTTCTACTCAAAGTATAACTAATACAAAGTCAACCATGAATTTTGGAGGGACTAATAAGATTTCCATACTTATATTTCCAAATCTAGTGGGTAGTCATTTAGCTATAGAACATTATTAATCAACAAGAAAATACTACCAATTAAGTTTAGGGAGATTTCCATACTTATATTTCCAAATCTAGTGGGTAGTCATTTAACTATATAACATTATTAATCAACAAGAAAATATTACTAATTAAGTTTAGGGAAAAGTGTGTTTGGTCTATTAATTTGGAATGGTTATTACATAATTTTTTTTATGTATTTAAATATTTTTGGGTGGAAAATTTATATAAATTGGCTTGCAAGGTACATTTTAGTGGCAAGTATCAATTTTGAAAATTTGGAGCCCAAAACCATTTTGAGGCATCAACTAATCCTTTCTTGAGAAAATAACAAAAGAGGAAGAAGATTATCTCGCAACTATTTAGGCCACGATGTCATAGACAACTCCATAGTGAGTGTCTCTTTCTTTGTATTTACATTTCCACAATTGAAGAAAAGAGAGGAGAGAATAGGCCTCACCTTCTAATTGAGTTTTCTCCCATATTGTGTTTACTAGGATACATCTTGTGTTTATTTTTGTGGATAGTGTGTTCATTTACTTGTTCTTTTATTTTCATATTTTAGTTGTTTCATAAATTTAAGTAATAAGTTAGTGATAATAAATCTAAGATCTAAGGAAATCAATCTATATAGTAAAAAAAGTCAACATAATACAAGCCTTATTGTGACAAAATTCTCAATAGTTAAAATTTGTCCAAGTAATTTTTTTAATAAAAAATTCAGAAGGATAAAATACCACATGGTTTTTGTTTGTACTTATCATCTTATATAGATAAGCTTATACATGATTAAATGTTTATTACTATTTGAAATAATAAATAAATATAGTGATGGGGAGGCAGGAGCAAGAAGGGCATTATTTAACCCCGACGAAAAAATTGTGGCACAATTTGCATGGGGTCTCGGTCATGCGTCAAACAATCAAGCTGAGTTTTTGGCTATGTGGAAAAGTCTAGAAACATCTTTGGCAAAGGATGTCACCAATATACTAGTTTTCGATGATTCTATAATTGCTATTCATCTGATGGTCAAGCCCAGGACGGGGTCATGTCTTGATCTCCCTCCCATACTTCAAAGGATTATCTTAATTGCATCTTAGTTCAAGTGTTTGGAATTTTTTCATGTTTATGAACATTTAAATTCAGAGGCAAATGCCTTGGAAAAGAAAGGCTCCACTTTGGGTCAAGTTAGACTTGAGACAGATCACAGAAGTATTAAAATCGGCCATATACCTTAGCCATGTTGAAAGTTTGCAGACACTCTAGTTTTCATCCAATTTTTTATACATTTTGAAATTTGGTTCGCTGTGAGGAAGGGACATCTTCCTCCCATTCAGCTTGTTCTTTGTCTCATGTTATAAGTCAAAGTGGCATCGAGAACTGGAGGTTTATAACTTTCTAGTGTCAATTTTCATGGTTTCCACCAGGTGTCCCATGCATCTTATTACGTGTCATGTAATCCTATTTCACCACAGTTCAAGTAAACATAATCATTTAAGTTACATTTTGTGGGAGTGACTGGAAATCACTATGACTATGGAGCTTCATTATTTGAGCAGTGGGCTAGATTTAATTTTGTTGTCTTGCGCTTTCAATCAATGGTCTATTCATCATCCTCCTAAGGATTTTGGGTTGGATTTGAAAAATTTGCCTCAGTCTAGCTCGTGGAATTATCTTAGTTTCGATTATATAATGGTGAATATGGCTCTCCAGATAATTCATGAGAAGTCTTCCCTTGCTGGACTTAGGGTGTGGGTTAAGTTTTTTTGGCGCTTTTGTGAGATGGGTTCAACTACTCTCTTCTGCAATGGCAAACCCTCCTTCAATTCCAGAGAGTTTTGACACTAGTTCATTGCTTGGTAAATTTTTGGACTCGGTCGAGGCATTATGGGTTTCCAGGCAATATTAAGATGACATGGAAGACAAACAACGCCAATCATCTCCTCTCCTCTCAGAAGCCAAGTTTCTTCAGCTTTTGAGTAGTTTGGAGATATCTTTGAATGAATTGCGTGAGGAATTTTTTGCTCTCAGTGCTCGGGTTATTGATTAGAAGGATTCTATGCCTGGTGGTACTAAACTTGACCTTTGAGGCATTGGATCTAGAGTAGTTATTGATAAGAAAAACCTCGAGACTCTCAGAGGAATTACCATGCTGGTATTGGTCATTGTTGATGAGAGGATTTAAGGTTTGGTCTAGTGATTTTTGTTAAAACTCTTTGCAATTATATGTTGTTATCTGAATTCCTTCTCATACTTGGAGTTTTTGGTCGTGTCATAAGTAGATATGTATTTAGAATTGGAAAGAAATTCAGCTCCAGAGATGGCATTAATTTTGCATGAACTAATGGATATTTTCACTATCAAAGAATAGAAAGATCATGTAAAGGTTCTGGCCCATAATCCAAATTTAATTAATTTAAAACCCTTACCCGTTTCTTTTAAAAAAATAAAAAAATAAAGAGAGTGATGACCAAATGGGTTGGATATAATGGTGGAAAGAAAGGAATATTTCATCGTTGTTCAAGGTACAATTCCTATGAGTACATGGCCTTGAAGCCATGGGGACACCTTGAGGTAGTGGTCAAACATGTAGTTGCACCCAAAGACATTATATTAAAAATGGTTTCATGATTTGTGTCACATAAGTGGATCAAATGCCATCCCCATGTCCTTCTTTTTCCACCCCTAGATGAGGTGAAGAGGGAGTTGTACTCCCACCCATTCACTCACCTTCACAACCAATCCAATGCATACAAGGGAGATTTGTCACATATCATGTATGCTTGCCATGATTAAAACAATGGTTCACTATGTAATGTGGTTGACACTCAAGACATTTATGGAAATGAACATGGAAAACCACCACTGTCATTATGCTCTAGTATATGATACCTTCACATTGGTTCTAGACATCCTTTGCCCATGTGGAATGGACATAGGAATGCTTATAATGACACATGGGTTCCTCGACTCACTGTGGGAGGTATGTTATGTCAATTCTTTAATGTATCTATTTTGCATATGTTTTATGAATGGTAGGCAGAGACTGGTCTCCTCTCACTTTCAACTCTTATCATTTACACTTTTCTATGCCCGCGATGGGAAAATCATTCTATATCATTTTAGCTATGCACAAGAAGCCTCACTATGTTGAGGGGAAAATATTCATGCTTTGGGCGACGAGGCAAAGATGGCTCCTCTAATTTCTATGGAAAATAGATGGGTACACCCACTCAAAGAGGGCACCTTAGTGTCCCCTCTTCGCAAGTGTGAGAAGGCATGAGAATAGTTCAACATCTTCTAGGATCAAGTACCCCACCTCAATATTAGAGAGTAAATGTAGACTACTAAGCAAGAAATATGGGGGCAGTGTGGAGTGATTTTCAACTAGGATATAAACATTAAATTAAGGAATTAGTTTTGCAATACAAGGAACACCAAGATAAGAGAAACAAAATATTGGTAGACTGTAGACCTATATTGGCATATGAAAACACTAATGGGAAAGATGCTAGCGGAGAGGACTTAAGATAAGGAAGAAATTATACTACAACTAGATGAAATTCAACTCAAATTGAACGATATTGGAGCTAGACTCCTAACACTAGCTTAGCTAGAGCACAATCACCATGCTACTCAATGTTTCTATAAGGCTCTTAGATCAGGTAGATCATCCCACTATCACATAATGGATTAGTCTCCAATATTTTTCATGCCTCTAGTGTTTGGATTTGCAATAGATAGGGTCTTTGTCTTTTTGTTGTTATTGCTAATTACCAACTTCTTTGAACACTTAGACTTCTCCTTTGTCATGGTTTTGATATTAAACTTATCTCAAACATTATGGCTGAAACTATTATTCCATTATTGTTGGTCTTCTTTCTCAAGTGGCAAACCAACAATGTTGATAATTTGGTATAGAAACTTTAATTTTAAAATACATGAATGTTATGAATTGTATACATGAACAAAATAAATAAATAAATTAAATGTTTATAATATTTTTATATAATTTCCCCTGGATGGGTTGACTTGTGCTAGCCATTTTGGGGGGGGGGGGGGGGGGGGGGGCGGCGGCGGGGCGGGGAAGGGGTGGGTAGTGTCATTACCCCCACTTAGAAATAATACAGGAGGGTATGGCACCATGCCCCCTGCTATTGTAATTTCACATCTTTGCAATCCCTCTATTCACCTCCTAGGAGCAGAAGACAAATTAGCATGACATGATGGGTGGGTGGATAGAGATCTATCTAAATATCATTCCAATGATGCTAATTAACTCCGAGTTTAAGGAAGACAACGTCGGGCCATCCTCCATGTCAGTTGGCGAAAGAAGTATGAAAGTAATGACATTCTAGTCACTTGGTTCACAATTCTTGTCGTAAATCATTCGAGGAGGAAACAAGGCAAGTCTTAGTGCCTAGTTGGCCTTCTATTATGGGTGGATTGTAATAGTCTACAATTTGTAGACAATTTCTTTGTTTGGGTCCAATGCTATAGTGGCTACAATGCAATCCATCGTAATTCATCTTTTGTTAGTGCTTTTTCCCTCGACAGGTCTTTCAAGTGGATTTTTTGATATCATAAAGTATTTCTTCCTCTTCACTAGTGAGGTGCCACCCCCACCCTTTCTTTCTTTGCATGCAAAACCTCCTCTCTAGGTGGGATACTAGGTTATTCACTAGAAAATAACTGGTATGAAGAATACATGGGCCAATGAGAATTTTTGTATAGGCTATTGGATTTATCTGGCTTACAAAGTTTTTGGTTATTCTATTTTCAAGACTTGGTTTGTTCGAAATATGTTTTCATTGATGGAAAAGGCAAAGCATGACAAATAGAAAGCATTGACGATGGTGGTTTCATTGTTGGAAATTGTCAAAGGATGGCAAAGGTTGACACAAGTGTTTAGGATTAGATACAGAAGGATGAAGATCAACATGGATGAAGAAGGTGCAGAGACTTTGGAAATATTTCTTATGCAAAAGATCATCTCAGATGTAGATGGAACCCACCTAGTTGGTAAGAGATCTGAAAGAGATTTCTAGTGATATGAAAAATTCTGAAATTGGCCTCCTGGTTTGAGAGATAGAGCCAGTCAAAGTTCTATGACCCCAAGTCAAAATATTGCAGAGTTAGAGGTGGATGGAAACCATTTTGGCACATATCCAAGGTTGGTAGAATAAGTAAACCTAGTGGCGATGGTGGTGGAGCGTCCAAAAGAATATCGGGCATACGTGGAAGGTATAATAAAGTAGTGAGAGCATTTTCCATTAGACAATGGTAGAGCCCACCTGGTGGATGTAGCTCGTAGGTAAATACCCCGTAGAAAGCAAAGGGCGCACAAAGTTAAAGCATCAGAATGCAACAAGCAGGTAGACATAGGAGCAACAACGCAGTGAAGATAATTTATATTGGTGCCACCAAACCCCACCTTACAAGTAAGCCCGCAATAGTTACCCTGACGGGTGCATCCAAATATTATAAGGAGCACTTAAGCGATCAAGCGGGATGACATGAGGCGGGTGGACGTGGCCATTAAAAAAACACAGTTATTGACTCAGACTTAATCGGGAGGTCCCCACAGTGACAACGAAACCCACTGAGGCTAGCCCAAAAGAATACAAGGCAGTCAGTAGAGGAGCACCGCCCTAGAGATGGTTTGAACACGAATAAGTCAAGAGTCATTAAATTTTTTATAAAGGAAATATTTTTCAAAATAAGGCTACAAGATTCTTCCCTCTCCTCTATGACAATGGGACACATGGCAGTGTATTATTGGCTCAAATGACAAAGGATGATGATGGTAGCACCAGCTAATGGGAGTGTGACATGGGGCAGTCATATTTAGTGTTTTTGGGTACCTGAATGGCCCATTTTTTTGTGACACGTGTCACCAATCACAGGCTGACACATAGCACAAGTGACATCATCACGTCGTCATCCCACTAGAAAGACCCCAAAAGGACTTGGAGCAACGCAAAGGAAGATTGGTGGGATGATTAGGTGTCGGGACGATGTGGGTGTGTTAGAGACAACTTAGCCATGAGAGATTTTCTATTGGTTCTTGCTGCAGCGGGAGGACCCCACCATGATAACTCATCCAGTAAGGATGACCTTGATGGATTATAAAGGGGTACAAGCTTAGTGCATTAGGTAAAAAGCACAGGGACTGTGGTTCTATGATCGGCAAAAGAAGACTAAGGGCACAAAGGTTTTGCAAAGGAAAGTAAGCCCTTGCAGGCTTAAAAAGAGTTTAGTGCTTGAAGGTTTGAGAATTGACCACTACACCAAGTCCTATGGTAGACAAGAGGCTAAGCACAAGCATGAAAGGAGCTATAATTAAAAAGGGTTGCAAAGTTATTCTAGCAAGTGTAAGAACTTGGGGCCAAGGCTTATAAGGCGACATTGTTTAGCAGCAATGATGTATAAAAGGCTTTGGGCCTATGTTTAAAGTATTATGGCATGAATAGTTGACAAATATTTTGACAACGCGTTACGCTTAAAAAAGCCTTTGGGATAATAGATGGATGAGTCGGTAGCATGTGACAATTTAGTGGCACTGTTAAGAGTAAGAGTTAGCAGTTCTGGTAAAACTGGAGGTTCGCCATAAATAGAAAGTCCCACCTAAATTCTATAAAATGTCAGAATTAGCAGAAAAGATCACAGATTGAGCCCATAACTATAGATCAGAGATTTAGAAGTTAAGAGCACATACAAAAGACTGGAATGAATAGGACAAAGGAAAAAATAAGGATTCATGTAAGCATACAAGAAAAACATTGAAGCCAAAAATATTAGTCCAAAAATCTTTATAAGCATAATTCGAGAAGCAAAGTGTGTATGGATGAGAGGTGGTTGGTGCAACGAGATGCATTTTGCATCAAGGGTGAATCAAAGATAAGATTTGATATTTGATAGGTGAATGATGAATTGGTGATTAGTGTTTTGATGTGTTCATCAAAGGTGACTTTTGGTGTTGATGTTGCTCATGCATATAGTTGGTGATTTGTCCAGTAATGATAAATTTTTGAAGGTGATGGTGTTTTTATCAGTAATCACAGATTGTTTAAGGTGTTTGTAAGGTGGTTTTGGTGAGTAGTTGCAGTGAGAAAAATTTAGTTGTTTATGAGGTAAGAGGTCTATTGGTTCTAGTTTGAAAATGGATGAAAAATGAATCAAAAGGGCCAACAAGTGGTAGCTTGCAGATCAGGGGTTATAGTTCCTTTCAGTGGGTGTTGGTAAATGTTTAGGGGCAACAATTCCTTTCAACAGAGGCTGATAAACCAGTAGGGGCAAGAGTCCCTTTCTGCAGAGGTTGATAAATGAGTAAGGGCAGTAGTCCCTTTTAGTGAAGACTAATAAATGAGCAGGGATAGAAGTTCCTTTCAGTAGCAACTGATAAACCTACAAGTAGTAGCTTATGGGGCATTGATGTAATCAAGTTGAATCTTGTAATAGAAGGAAAATTGGTTTCTTCTGCATATCTTGCTCATGTACTTTGTGATTATGTTCTGTTTTACATGATTGAGTTGTGTTGCTGATCCATGAACAATTGCTAAAGTTATTAAAAAGTATATTTTTTGAAAAATTGTATAAAATTTCCACACTGTTGATTCATCCCCCCTCTCAGTAGTGTCTTGGTTTACATTGTTTCTAACAATTGGTATCAAAGTCATTCCTTCAAGATCAGTTTAACAACTGGAAACAAGATCAATGTTCATGGAAAACCAAGACTGTATTACCTCAGATGGAGTTCCATTTTTGAATGGATCAAATTATACAACTTGGAACGTAAGGATGATAATCTATTTGCAAGCTCTCAATTTGGATGTATGGATATCTGTGGAAAGCATAGTAATAAATGATAAGTTTGATAAACAAGTTTGAAAGGGAATCATGAGAGGGTTTTCTAAGTGAGATATTTGGAAAGTAATATATTGTGAGACTACTAAGGACATATGGGATAAATTGCATTCCATATATGATATATACATGCAAGATGCATGTGATGTCAAGAAGCTTTCCTCAAGGATTGAGAAGTTAAAAACTCAAAGAGCGTTGAAGATCATGAATCAAAGGATGATTCTCCTGTAACAAGAGGCCAAATTTCTTATCAACACTCAAAGGAAATGAAATTCACAAATAAGTTGT